>WNWK01004291.1:0-50000 GCA_009830355.1 Cherax destructor | reverse complement strand
GCCAGTCACTCAACTATCGTACTTAAAGCAGCACTAAAACCTACTAATCTTTGCCCTTACTGACCAGCCTGACTGTTACTGCTCTCAACAGTGTCCTCGTAAATAACGACGACAATTATAAACTGAAGAGTATAGACGTTCTGGTGCATGTGCACCCGTGTACACAAACGCGCACAAGCACATGCCAGGAGCTATGACTCGACCCCTGCAACCACAACTAGGTGAGTACATACGCACACAACAGTTAAGTCTGTGGGACGATGACCAGGTTACCATGTAATGTGTTTCCTTCTTGCCCGGATGACCAACCTCAGTTCCTCCCCGCCACACCAACCAAAATTTATTATTAATATTCTTATATATATATATATATATATATATATGTCGTGCCGATTAGGTAAAACTGGTCAATCAGCAAGAACTCATCTAAAATTAAGTCCTTTTTAAAAATTTCTCTTATACGTTTAAAGATATATTTTTTTCATTTATGGTAATGTAAGAATTTATAATTTTGTATCAAGAGAAACTTTGAAAACCTACTTAACCTTATTACAACAAGCGCAATTTAATTTAGCCTAACCCAACTAAATATATTTTAGATACGTTAACATTAATTTAATAATAAACAAACACAATGAAATATATTTTTTTCGTTATGTTCAGAACGATTTTGGCGAAATTATTGCATACACAAATTTTCACTTGTCTTATATGGCAAGGTGAGCGTTGTTATTTAAGCCAAAATCGCAAGTTTTACCTAATCGGCACGACATATATATATATATATATATATATATATATATATATATATATATATATATATATATATATATATATATATATATATATATATGTGTGTGTGTATACTAACTTTTATTTAAAGATAACTTAGTGTAACTCATTTTGCTAAAATTAATGTAGTATACCTTAGTTCATTTCTAGCAAACATATCTTGAGTTAGCCAAAGTTAGTGTTGTCGTAACCGGAGTGTCATATCATGGTCTCCAGGAAAGTGACTTCAGTAGTCTGGTTTTTGTTCAATTATGACCAGCTCTTTGAACAGCTGGCGCACCGGTTCTAAGTCTGGTCTCCTGGATTGAAGCCTTATACATGTATGTATAAGGGGGGGGGGAAATTGTAAAAATTATATGGGAATTAAGTTTACTGAGTATACCAGGTAAAGTGTATGGCAGGGTTATTACTGAAAGAATTAGAGGTAAGACAGAGAGTAGGATTGCAGATGAGCAAGGAGGCTTTAGAGTGGGTAGGGGATGTGTAGATCAAGTGTTTACTTGAAGCATATATGTGAACAGTATTTATATAAAGGTAGAGAAGTTTTTATTGCATTTATGGATTTAGAAAAGGCATATGATAGAGTGGATAGGGGAGCAATGTGGCAAATGTTGCAAGTGTATGGAATAGGTAGTAAGTTACTAAATGCTGTAAAGAGTTTTTATGAGGATAGTGAGGCTCAGGTTAGGGTGTGTAGGAGAGAGGGAGATTACTTCCCGGTAAAAGTAGGTCTTAGACAGGGATGTGTAATGTCACCATGGTTGTTTAATATATTTATAGATGGGGTTGTAAAAGAAGTAAATGCTAGGGTGTTGGGGAGAGGGGTGGGATTAAATTATGAGGAATCAAATTCAAAATGGGAGTTGACACAGTTACTTTTTGCTGATGATACTGTGCTTATGGGAGATTCTAAAGAAAAGTCGCAAAGGTTAGTGAACGAGTTTGGAAGAGTGTGTAAAGGTAGAAAGTTGAAAGTGAACATAGTTAAGAGTAAGGTGATGAGGGTATCAAAAGATTTAGATAAAGAAAATTTGGATATCACATTGGAAGAAGTGAATGTTTTCAGATATTTGGGAGTTGATTTGTCAGCGGATGGTTTATGAAGGATGAGGTTAACCATTGAAATGACGAAGGAAAAAAAGTGAGTGGTGCATTGAGGTATCTGTGGAGACAAAAAAAAAAACGTTATCCATGGAGGCAAAGAATTGAATGTACGCGAGTATAGTGTTACCAACACTCTTATATGGGTGTGAAGCATGGGTTGCAAATGCTGCAGCGAGGAGACGGCTGGAGGCAGTGGAGAAGTCGTGTCTAAGGGCAATGTGTGGTGTAAATATTATGCAGAGAACTCGTAGTGTGGAAATTAGGAGGAGATGTGGAGTTACTAAAAGTATTAGTCAGAGGGCTAAATATTGGCTGTTGAGGTGGTTTGGTCATTTAGAGAGAATGGAACAAAGCAGAATGACTTGGAGAGCTTATAAATCTGTAGGGCAAGAAAGGCGGGGTATAGGTCAGCCCCAAAAAAGATTGGAGGGAGGGGGTAAAGGAGGTTTTGTGGGCGAGGGGCTTGGACTTTAAGGAGCGTGCTTAAGCGTGTTAGGCGTGAATTGAGACGAATGGTTTTTGGGACCTGGCGAGCTGTTGGAGTGTGAGCAGGGCAATATTTCGTGAAGGGATTCAGGGAAACTGGTTAGCCGGACTTGAGTCCTTGAAATAGGAAGTACAATGCCTGCACTTTGAAGGAGGGGTTTGGGATATTGGCAGTTTGGAGGGACATCTGAACTGTCGTATCTGGATGTCTTTGCAAAGACAGTGATTATGTATGATAGTGAAAGTGTTGAATGAAAGTTTTTTGTTTCTTTTTGGGGTTTTCTTTCTTTTTGGATCACCCTGCCTCGGTGGGAGACGGCCGTGTTATATATATTATATATATATATATATATATATATATATATATATATATATATATATATATATATATATATATATATATATATATACAAGAATTTAAAAATAGCATTTACCTGGAGTTTACCTGGAGAGAATTCCAGGGGTCAACGCCCCTGCGGCCCGGTCTGTGACCAGGCCAGAGCAGTTCAACTTGTTTACCCACCAGCTATTATTATTATTAAGGATTCTTTCAGGTATACAAAAGTAAGATTTAGGGACAAGATAGGACCACTCAAAAGTTACTCAGGTCAGCTCACCGACAGTGATAAGGAAATGTGTAGAATTTTTTACACTTACTTCCTCTCAGTTTTTACACTGGAAGATACTAGTGATATTCCAGAAATAATAAATTTTGTAGAGCAGGACGGTAATAAACTATGGACGATTAGGGTCACAAGTGACATGGTCCTTAGACAAATAGATAAATTAAAACCTAACAAATCCCCAGGCCCTGATGAACTGTACGCAAGGGTTCTAAAGGAATGTAAACAGGAGCTTAGCAAACCCTTGGCTAATATTTTCAACATATCACTACAAACTGACATAATGCCAGATAAGTGGAAAATGGCAAATGTGATACCTATATTCAAAGCAGGTGACAGGTCCTTAGCTTCGAACTATAGACCAATAAGCCTATGGAATCAATAATTGCCGAGGCAATTCGTAGCCATCTTGAAAAACATGAATTGATTAATGAATCTCAGCACGGTTTTACAAAAGGGCGTTCCTGCCTTACGAATTTATTAATTTTTTTTCACTAAGGTATTTGAGGAGGTAGATCATGGTAATGAATATGATATTGTGTTTATGGACTTCAGTAAGGCTTTTGATAGAGTCCCACATCAGAGACTATTGAGGAAAATTAAGGCACACGGAATAGGAGAATTTTTTTTCTGGACAGAGGCATGGTTGACAGATGGGCAGCAGAGAGTTTGCATAAATGGGAAGAAATCAGAGTGTGGAAGTGTCACGAGCGGTGTTCCACAGAGGTCAGTGTTGGGCCCCTTGTTGTCCACAATCTACATAAACGACATAGATGAGGGAACAAATAGCGATATAAACAAGTTTGCCGATGACACCAAAATAGACCGATGAATTCATTCTGACGAGGACATTAGAGCACTCCAGGAAGATTTGAATAGACTGATGCAGTGGTCGGAGAAGTGGCAGATGCAGTTTAATTAATATAGACAAATGCAAAGTTCTTAACATTGTACATAAAAATAACCATGCCACAAATAAACTAAATAATGTAGATCTTAATATTACTGATTGCGAAAAGGATTTGGGAATTCTGGTTAGCAGTAATCTAAAACGAAGACAACAGTGCTTAAGTGTTCGCAATAAAGCTAACAGAATCCTTGGCTTCATATCAAGAAGAGTAAATAATAGAAGTCCTCAGGTTGTTCTTCAACTCTATATATCCTTGGTTAGGCCTCATCTAGATTATGCTTCACAGTTGTGGTCACTGTATTACAGAATGGATATAAATGCTCTGGAAAAAGTACAAAGGAGGATGACTAAGTTGATCCCATGTATCAGAAATCTTCCCTATGAGGATAGACTAAGGGCCCTGAATCTGCACTCTCTAGAAAGGCATAGAATTAGGGAGGATATGACTGATGTGTATAAATGGAAAACAGGAATAAATACAGATATAAACAGTGTGCTAAAAATATTTAGCCAAGACAGGACTCGTAGCAATGGTTTTAAGTCGGAAAAATTCAGATTCAGGAAGGATATAGGAAAGCACTGGTTTGGTAATAGAATTGTGGATGAGTGGAACAAACTCCCGAGTACCGTTATAGAAGCTAAAACGTTGTGTAATTTTTAAAATAGGTTAGATAAACACTAGTGGGTATGGGTGGGTATGAGTTAGACTTGACTAGCTTGTGCTACTAGGTCTGATGCCGTGCTACTTCCTTAAGTGAATGTGACCTAACTTGACTAGGTTGGGTCATTGGCTTAAGCCGGTAGGAGACATGCACTTGCCTCGCATGGGCCAGTAGGCCTGCTGCAGTGTTCTTTCTTTCTTATGTTCTTCAATATCACGTTGACTACAAAGATTTTCGACATTTGACAGTACCTTGTTACCAGGTTCTGTCTCTCACAACAGTGGTGCCCAGTTCACTGTCTCGCCACCACTGGATAAACGACGAACAGATTTAGACTGAGACATGAATTAAGAAACCACTGGTTTCTAAATAGAGTTATAGATGAGTGGAGGAAATCTGAAAGTGGTGTCCATGACGCAGTAACTATGACAACTGGTTAGCAAACACTTCAGTGGGAACAACTGAGCGAAACAATGAGTACAATGTGGGAATAAAGACCTATATGCACTATGGAGACATTAATTACAGGGCACGTATCGCACTGGTAGTATTTTCAAGTCTAATACTGTGTTTCCAGGTATCTTTGTATCAGGAGTGAAAAGTTCAGTACAGGCAAAACGTCTCCTTTAAAAAAGGGTTTGACTGTGAGTGTTATTGTCACAGTGTCTCGGTACTGATGTACAATACCTGAGTTTGTACAAAGAGAACAGATGTCATGTAAACCGACAGGTTTTGTAAACCTGTAAACCGACAGGTTGAGGAATTAGACACTTTTGCAACATTTGGAAATCTCTTTGGCCTCCTCAGTCCGGTTCAGAGATGAATGGTGGAAGATGAGGGGTATTTTCAGGAAATCAGTCCCTGAGCTTGGAGTATTGTAGAATGCTGATTATTTTTGTCTCTTCGAAATGACTGGATTAAATACGGGCTGTGTTTGTCACAACTTGCCATTGTTACTGAAGAAATCTGTATGTTAGTTTCCATATGACTCTTCTGGTTCCCTTCAAATCTCCAGTGCTAATAGTTATCTGCATTATGAACTTATGCCGCACTCTGCACTATTCCATTGGCGCGCATCGAAGCACAGGGGGACTAGAGCTATGGAATACTGTGAGACGTTTCTCGGCTCTTGCAGTTACCGAAATGCATTCAGTTATTCGCTGTATTGGACTGGTAAAGCCAGTGGCGGGCGAAACGTCTTCTTGATTAAAAAATGTTCAAGTACTGGACATGTATCTTCTTCAGTTTTTACTTGTTGGATCAAAAGAACTTTTGTGAGGCTGCTGGAGCAAGTCTCGTGGTGGTTCAATAATAACTGTTTTACTTATTTTCTCGTCTGTCATCTGTTGATTCCTCTGTCATCTGTTGTCGTCTGTCTGTTGATTCCTCTGTCATCTGTTGTCGTCTGTCTGTTGATTCCTCTGTCATCTGTTGTCGTCAGTCATCTGTTGTCGTCAGTCATCTGTTGTCGTCAGTCATCTGTTGTCGTCAGTCATCTGTTGACTCTTCTGTTATGTGTTGTCATCTGTTGTCGTCAGTCATCTGTTGACTCTTCTGTCAATCTTCTGTTGTCTATCATTTGCAATGTCATCTTTATATATTGTTTTTGTGCACGAGCCTAAGGTTGCTTTACGATTATAAATTGTTGCTGTACATTTGTATAACAGGTGTTTTAAAGTCAATAGAGACACATGTGGAGTGGTATGTTGGTGGGAGAAGGAAGAGTCAGGTGTGGAGGTGAGGTTAAGTAGTCAGGTGTGGTTGTGAGGTTCAGTAGTCAGGTGCGGTGGTGAGGTTCAGTAGTCAGGTGCGGTGGTGAGGTTCAGTAGTCAGGTGTGGTGGTGAGGTTCAGTAGTCAGGTGTGGTAGTGAGGTTCAGTAGTCAGGTGTGGTGGTGAGGTTCAGTAATCAGGTGCGGTGGTTAGGTTCAGTAGTCAGGTGTGGTGGTGTGGTTCAGTAGTCAGGTGTGGTGGTGTGGTTCAGTAGTCAGGTGTGGTGGTGTGGTTCAGTAGTCAGGTGTGGTGGTGTGGTTCAGTAGTCAGGTGTGGTGGTGAGGTTCAGTAGTCAGGTGCGGTGGTGAGGTTCAGTAGTCAGGTATGGTGGTGTGGTTCAGTAGTCAGGTGGGTGGTGTGGTTCAGTAGTCAGGTGTCGGTGGTGGGTTCAGTAGTCAGGTGGTGGTGTGGTTCAGTAGTCAGGTGCGGTGGTGAGGTTCAGTAGTCAGGTGTGGTGTGTGGTTCAGTAGTCAGGTGTGGTGGTGGGTTCAGTAGTCAGGTGTGGTGGTGTGGTTCAGTAGTCAGGTGCGGTGGTGAGGTTCAGTAGTCAGGTGTGGTGGTGAGGTTCAGTAGTCAGGTGTGGTGGTGAGGTTCAGTAGTCAGGTGTGGTGGTGTGGTTCAGTAGTCAGGTGTGGTGGTGTGGTTCAGTAGTCAGGTGTGGTTCAGTAGTCAGGTGCGGTGGTGAGGTTCAGTAGTCAGGTGTGGTGGTGTGGTTCAGTAGTCAGGTGTGGTGGTGAGGTTCAGTAGTCAGGTGTGGTGTGGTTCAGTAGTCAGGTGAGGTGGGTGAGGTTCAGTAGTCAGGTGTGGTGGTTGGTTCAGTAGTCAGGTGTGGTGGTGAGGTTCAGTAGTCAGGTGTGGTCGTGTGGTTCAGTAGTCAGGTGTGGTGTGGTTCAGTAGTCAGGTGTGGTGGTGTGGTTCAGTAGTCAGGTGTGGTGGTGTGGTTCAGTAGTCAGGTGTGGTGGTGTGGTTCAGTAGTCAGGTGCGGTGGTGAGGTTCAGTAGTCAGGTGTGGTGGTGTGGTTCAGTAGTCAGGTGTGGTGGTGAGGTTCAGTAGTCAGGTGTGGTGGTGAGGTTCAGTAGTCAGGTGTGGTGTGGTTCAGTAGTCAGGTGAGGGGGTGATTCAGTAGTCAGGTGTGGTGGTATGGTTCAGTAGTCAGGTGTGGTGGTGAGGTTCAGTAGTCAGGTGTGGTGGTGTGGTTCAGTAGTCAGGTGTGGTGGTGTGGTTCAGTAGTCAGGTGTGATGGTGTGGTTCAGTAGTCAGGTGTGGTGGTGTGGTTCAGTAGTCAGGTGTTGTGGTATGGTTCAGTAGTCAGGTGTGGTGGTGAGGTTCAGTAGTCAGGTGTGGTGGTGAGGTTCAGTAGTCAGGTGTGGTGGTATGGTTCAGTAGTCAGGTGTGTGGTTGGTTCAGTAGTCAGGTGTGGTGGTTGTGGATTCAGTAGTCAGGTGTGGTGGTATGGTTCAGTAGTCAGGTGTGGTGGTGAGGTTCAGTAGTCAGGTGTGGTGGTGTGGTTCAGTAGTCAGGTGTGGTGGTATGGTTCAGTAGTCAGGTGTGATGGTGTGGTTCAGTAGTCAGGTGTGGTGGTGTGGTTCAGTAGTCAGGTGTGGTGGTGAGGTTCAGTAGTCAGGTGTGGTGGTGTGGTTCAGTAGTCAGGTGTGGTGGTGTGGTTCAGTAGTCAGGTGAGGGGGTGATTCAGTAGTCAGGTGTGGTGGTGAGGTTCAGTAGTCAGGTGTGGTGGTGAGGTTCAGTAGTCAGGTGTGGTGGTGAGGTTCAGTAGTCAGGTGTGGTGGTGAGGTTCAGTAGTCAGGTGGTGGTCAAGCGGTGGGGGGTTCAGTAGTCAGGTGTGGTGGTGTTGTTCAGTAGTCAGGTGTGGTGGTGTGGTTCAGTAGTCAGGTGTGGTGGTGAGGTTCAGTAGTCAGGTGTGGTGGTGTGGTTCAGTAGTCAGGTGTGGTGGTGAGGTTCAGTAGTCAGGTGTGGTTCAGTAGGCAGCAGCAGAAGGAAGACTCAGTGATGACACGCTCAGATCATCAGCTGAATGGCCACGGGCTCGACTAATTGAAAACTTCCTTTGTACTGAACAACAGTCTTGGAAGTTTTGATGAGGGAAGTTTCTTAAAGCTTTCTCTAAAAACTGTCACCTTGGACGATTAACTTCGCCTGTGCTTATGAGAATTATCAAGAATAACACAAGCATTATTTAAACTGCCTCACCTGGAAGCATATCTGTCTATTCGTTCCTGCCAGTTTCACCGACATAACAGTTAATCACAACCACCACAAGGGATCTCTTGACGGTGTGGTCTGAGGCATTTCAGTGAACATATAAATAACAGAAATAATGTTATATTGTGCAGGTAAACAAAATATCTCAATTTAAAATCAATCCTGCTTTCTAAAGTGCATTTTAAGGGGAAAATCTTAATGTTTTATATTTTTGTACATTGTAAGTTCCCGTGCAGTGGCTAAAGGGATGACTGATGCTCTGTTGTTGTCATGACTTAGTAACTTTGTAATGTTGATAGCCACGTTACCTGTGGGCAAGATTAAGTATCTATCAGTGCTGTTCTCTGAATAAATAATGTGGGATTACGTAATATCAAGTCATGCGTGTCATAAGAGGCGACTAAAATGCTGGGAGCAAGGGGCTAGTAACCCCTTCTGTATACATTACTAGATTTAAAAAGAGAAACTTTCGTTTTTCTTTTTGGTCACTCTGCCTCGGTGGGAGACTGCCAGCTTGGTGAAAAACAACCCGTAATATCAAAGCGATATCTTTAATATTGTCACATTCGGCCTCTAGATATTCCGTCCCACGTGACCACAAGGAACCCACAAGGAACCCACAAGGAAGAGGAACATTTTGTTTCGGTGTCTTCGAGTGACTAATAGTTAACTAAAGCTTCTGGTGTTGTGGTAAGAGACAGTAAGGTCACAGTTGGTGCCGCTGGTACAGACCAGTCACAGAAATACTGTCTGTAAAATGTTTCTATTATAAGCTTCGTGGCTCCGTGGTACAGTTTCACTTGCTACAATCCAACACTAGAGTTCAAGTCCCCATCCATTCTTCTGTTTATTCACTGACAGCCATTTATTACGACTTATCTTGAGTTAACTAACTCAACTAACTTGTCGATGGAGATGTTCTAGAGGACAACATCGACACATCTCATACAATGTAATGTTTTGGAAAATTGTTTAGTGAAATCCCATTATACAATAAGTTTGGTGGAAGCGTTGGCAGAAAGGTCATAATCATGCGTCAGGCAGTGGGATCATCGTCTTAGATATGATTGATCAAATTTTAATATTTTCATTATATCTAATTTATTTTATATCATCAAGAAGGTGAATTATTGAAATAGTTTAACTGTATAAAGATCGATTTATTTAAAATATATTGTATTTATTAATAAGAGAGAGAGAGAGACAGACAGACAGACAGAGACAGACAACGGGTGTCAGGTCAGTTTCCAGTGTCCAAACTGGATTCATATTTGTTATTTACATGTTTACGGTTACAGGGATGTCATCGCCCCAAGATCCGGTCTCAGACCAGGCCTGATCAGTCAGGTTGTTGGTGCTCACTGCACCGTCGAGAAACTTCTTGATCTGTTGGTACATTACCTTATATCTGAAGAGTGTTGGATCTTTCATCTCAGAGTTACTAAAGCATTCATCTCAGCCTTCATGTTCACTGGGAACACTGTTGTTGCTCTGCCACGCTCACGTAAGATACGTCAGTGTGTAGACTTAATGCGAGTTCCTTCAGCAATAATACAGTAGTGGTGGTAATAGTAGTAGCAGTGATAGTGGTAGTAGTGGTGGTGATAGTGGTAGTAGTGGTGGTGATAGTAGTAGTAGTAGTAGTGGTGTAGTAATAGCAGTGATAGTGATAGTAGAAGAGGTAGTAACAGCAGTATAGTGATGGTAGCAAGTGTTGTAGTCCTTGCAGTGACTAGTAGTAGTAGTAGTAGTAGTAGTAGTAGTAGTAGTTGGTGGTAATAATGTAAGATACAGTGGAAATTGTTGTTGTTGTTGTTAGGGGCGTTGGATTTATTTTACATCTGCTGACTTGAAGTGGTAAACAAGTAGTGGTGAAGGCTCGACCCTCCGTCCGGTGATCAGAATGACAGACACACGTTACTTGATGTTCCACAGACCCGCCTTTATTGTGTTCGTGGTTACTGAAACGAATTGGCAGTTTAGGGTGGAAGAGGAAGCCTTATTTACAAGTAATGAACCTTCGTAATTGTTAATTAAGGTTCTACCTTGCCTGTCAGTGTGGTCTTGAAGACCAGGTCTGTGTTATATTTCCGGACCTACCAGTGTGGTCCTGGTCTGTTTTATATTTCAGTTAAACGTCTTCTGTTGCTTTCAGTACATTGCTCCTGAATTAGTCTAAGTTCTGAAGGTATTAAGTTAGCTTCAGGTCCGGTCATAGTGATTAGCTTTTCTAGTAAATTCAGTACCCATCAGCCTATATTTACTAGTGGCAGGACATGGAATTGTGTTTAGTGGGAGACTAGAACCTCTCAGTGGCATCATAAGTTACTGACGTCGATATGTCAGTGGGAAGTGGTGGTATAATATTATAAATGGTATACAATACCCACATGTTGGTGAGTAAGACACATGTTGGTAAGACACATGTTGGTAAGACACATGTTGGTGAGTAAGACACATGGTGAGTAAGACACATGTTGATGAGTAAAACACATGTTGGTGAGACACATGTTGATGAGTAAGACACATGTTGGTGAGACACATGTTGGTGAGACACATGTTGATGAGTAAGACACATGGTGAGTAAGACACATGTTGGTGAGTAAGACACATGTTGGTGAGTAAGACACATGTTGGTAAGACACATATTGGTGAGTAAGACACATGTTGGTAAGACATGTGCAACACTAGGGGCCTCGTTGATGAAAGGCGCCGCCTACGCTGCATGCTTTATTAGTTGTATATAGAGATTAATTACATTGCTGGAGACCTGAGACGACGTGACCCTCTTTCCTTAAGAACGGTCAGGGAGACAGAAAGACACGGCAGTGAAATGTTTATTTCGGCGTTTCGCTCCTGACATGCCGTTATCAAGTAGATTGTGGGAAGGACTGTTGAACCTCTCTTATAGCTACCTGCTGGCAGATGCTACTGTACCTCTTCGGGCTTTTTGCCAGAGTCGTGATTTTATAACTACTCGGGTACCTGTGATTACCTCGTTGCTGATACTACCAACAGCTTAATTAACGAGGCCATTACCCAAGATGACCCTCAGAACCGCCAACAACCAGCACTATTTAGGGGATTATTTTAAATCTTAATTTTTATTTTATTTTCGTGCGCTTGTTAGTGTGAACGATATTTTTTATCGCATGTTAGTTTGCGGGTGTTAGTATTTATTAAGGTATATAGTTCTTCTGTCGGCAGATATTGTAAATATTGCAACTGCAGATCTCCTCTGCAGTGATTTGCAGTCATGTGACATACTCTCGACAACAATGTAAAAGCAGACAGGTTGCAGAAGCTTTGAATGTTACGACGTTTGTCGGTGTATAGAGTTTTATCAAGTCATGACTTGAATCCCGACACAGTCATCGCAATGACAACTTCGTCAACCTGTCTTCTCTTCCCACTGGATTGTTTTCAAGCAACCATCTGACTGGTAAATATCCAGCCAAATGTAGTGTTGTTTATCTCTCTTGGTATGTGATAGTGTATCCACAGCCCGTCAATATATAGGCTCACCTTGCATCTAAATCCCATCACATTCACCAGCATGAAACAACCTTCAAGTCTTCTCACTCTACTATTCCTTGAAGAAAGCAGTTGTCTGCTTGGGAGTTTAAAGTTCACAAACAAATATTATCTATGTAAACACAACTGCATTGTTATTACCAGAGTGTTATTCTTACCCGAGTGTTGTTTGTGTTGCACTGAGGAATGATAGGCATCTCGGCCAGTCATTGATATGCAGCTCAGAGTTGACTACATGTACACAAGATAATGTTTATAACTCTGTGTGAGGTCACGAGGAACTGTTCTGTTCATGTTATGTGTGTGTGTGTGTGTGTGTGTGTGTGTGTGTGTGTGTGAGTGTGTGTGTGTGTGTATTTACACCCATTCACGTTATATTTCGTATGTGAACTAACTTATGTTTAACTTAACCTTATTTAAAATAGAGACAAATAGTATTTGTAGAATTACAGAAAGTAAGACATCATAAGAACATAAGAAAGAAGGAACACTGCAGCAGGCCTACTGGCCCATGCGAGGCAGGTCCAAGTCTCCCACCGGCTTAAGCCAATGCCCCGACCCAGCCAGGTCAGGTTACATTCACTTAAATAAGGAGCACGGCATCTGACCTAGTAGCACAAACTAGTCAGGTCCAACTCACACCCACCCGCACCCACTCATATATTTATCTAGCCTATTTTTAAAACTACACAACGTTTTAGCCTCTATAACTGTACTCGGGAGTTTGTTCCACTCATCGACAACTCTATTACCAAACCAATGCTTTCCTATATCCTTCCTGAATCTGAATTTATCCAACTTAAAGCCATTGCTGCGAGTCCTGTCAATACTACATATTTTTAGCACGCTATTTACATCACCTATATTTATTCCTGTTTTCAATTTATACACCTCAATCATATCCCCCCTAATTCTACGCCTTTCTAGAGAGTGCAGATTCAGGGCCCTCAGTCTATCCTCATAGGGAAGATTTCTGATACATGGAATCAACTTAGTCATCCTCCTTTGTACGTTTTCCAGAGCATTTGTATCCATTCTGTAATACGGTGACCAAAACTGTGCAGCATAATCTAGATGAGGCCTAACCAAGGATATATAGAGTTGAAGAACAACCTGAGGACTCCTATTATTTATGCTTCTTGATATGAAGCCAAGGATTCTGTTTGCTTTATTGCGAACACTTATGCACTGCTGTCTTGGTTTTAGATTACTGCTAACCAGAACTCCTAAATCCTTTTCGCAATCAGTAGTATTAAGATCTACATTATTTAGTTTATATGTGGCATGGTTATTGTCCTGTCCAATATTTAGAACTTTGCATTTATCTATATTAAACTGCATCTGCCACTTCTCCGACCACTGCATCAGTCTATTCAAATCTTCCTGGAGTGCTCTAATGTCCTCATTTGAATGAATTGGACGGCCTATTTTGGTGTCATCGGCAAACTTGCTTATGTCGCTATTTATTCCCTCATCTATGTCGTTTATGTAGATTGTGAACAACAAGGGGCCCAATACTGACCCCTGTGGAACACCGCTTGTGACACTTCCCCACTCTGATTTCTCCCCATTTATGCAAACTCTCTGCTGCCTATTTGTCAACCATGCCTCTATCCAGGAAAAAATTTCTCCTCCTATTCCGTGTGCCTTAATTTTCCTCAATAGTCTCTGATGTGGGACTCTTATCAAAAGCCTTACTGAAGTCCATATACACAATATCATATTCATTACCATGATCTACCTCCTCAAATACCTTAGTGAAAAAAGTTATTAAATTTGTATGGCAGGAACGCCCTTTTGTAAAACCGTGCTGAGATTCATTGATTAATTTATGCTTTTCAAGATGGCTACGAATTGCCTCGGCTATTATTGATTCCATAAATTTTCCCACTATGGAGGTTAGGCTTATTGGTCTATAGTTCGAAGCTAAGGACCTGTCTCCTGCTTTGAAAATAGGTATTACATTTGCAATTTTCCACTTATCTGGCACCATGCCAGTTTGCAGTGATATGTTGAAAAGATTAGCCATAGGTTTGCTAAGCTCCTCTTTACATTCCTTTAGAACCCTTGCATACAGTTCATCGGGGCCTGGGGATTTGTTAGGTTTTAATTTATCTATTTGTCTAAGGACCATGTCACTTGTGACCCTAATCGTGTATAGTTTACTATCGTCCTGTTCTACATAATTTATTATTTCTGGAATATCGCTAGTATCTTCCAGTGTAAAAACTGAGAGGAAGTAACATCTCTGAAATTAACGTAGTAGAACGAGTATTGCCACTATGTCAACTGAACGAGGAGTGTTGCCATATGTCAACTGAACGAGGAGTGTTGCCATATGTCAACTGAACGAGGAGTGTTGCCATATGTCAACTGAACGAGGAGTGTTGCCACTATGTCAACTGAACGAGGAGTGTTGCCATATGTCAACTGAACGAGGAGTGTTGCCACTATGTCAACTGAACGAGGAGTGTTGCCATATGTCAAATGAACGAGGAGTGTTGCCATATGTCAACTGAACGAGGAGTGTTGCCATATGTCAACTGAACGATGAGTGTTGCCATATGTCAACTGAACGAGGAGTGTTGCCACTATGTCAACTGGACGAGGAGTGTTGCCATATGTCAACTGAACGAGGAGTGTTGCCACTATGTCAACTGAACGAGGAGTGTTGCCATATGTCAAATGAACGAGGAGTTGCCATATGTCAACTGAACGAGGAGTGTTGCCATATTTCAACTGAACGAGGAGTGTTGCCATATGTCAACTGAACGAGGAGTGTTGCCATATGTCAACTGAACGAGGAGTGTTGCCATATGTCAACTGAACGAGGAGTGTTGCCCCTATGTCAACTGAACGAGTAGTGTTGCCATATGTCAACTGAACGAGAAGTGTTGCCACTATGTCAACTGGACGAGGAGTGTTGCCACTATGTCAACTGAACGAGGAGTGTTGCCACTATGTCAACTGAACGAGTAGTGTTGCCATATGTCAACTGAACGAGGAGTGTTGCCACTATGTCAACTGAACGAGGAGTGTTGCCACTATGTCAACTGGACGAGGAGTGTTGCCATATGTCAACTGAACGAGTAGTGTTGCCATATGTCAACTGAACGAGGAGTGTTGCCACTATGTCAACTGAACGAGTAGTGTTGCCATATGTCAACTGGTCGAGGAGTGTTGCCACTATGTCAACTGAACGAGGAGTGTTGCCACTATGTCAACTGAACGAGGAGTGTTGCCATATGTCAACTGAACGAGGAGTGTTGTCACTATGTCAACTGAACGAGTAGTATTGCCATATGTCAACTGGACGAGGAGTGTTGCCACTATGTCAACTGAACGAGGAGTGTTGCCACTATGTCAACTGAACGAGGAGTGTTGCCATATGTCAACTGAACGAGGAGTGTTGCCATATGTCAACTGAACGAGGAGTTTTGCCACTATGTCAACTGGACGAGGAGTGTTGCCACTATGTCAACTGAACGAGGAGTGTTGCCACTATGTCAAATGAACGAGGAGTGTTGCCACTATGTCAACTGAACGAGGAGTGTTGCCACTATGTCAACTGAACGAGGAGTGTTGTCATATGTCAACTGAACGAGGAGTGTTGCCATATGTCAACTGAACGAGGAGTGTTGCCACTATGTCAACTGAACGAGGAGTGTTGCCACTATGTCAACTGAACGAGGAGTGTTGCCATATGTCAACTGAACGAGGAGTGTTGCCACTATGTCAACTGGACGAGGAGTGTTGCCACTATGTCAACTGGACGAGGAGTGTTGCCACTATGTCAACTGAACGAGGAGTGTTGCCATATGTCAACTGAACGAGGAGTGTTGCCACTATGTCAACTGAACGAGGAGTGTTGCCACTATGTCAACTCTCTCAAGTAATCAGCAGGCAGTGGGACACTATAGCTGTGTAACACTGGTGTAAACACAGTGTACACACACTTGTTTCTGCTGATCCAGTGTTCGTTGTAATGTTTCCACTGTGCACACGCGTGTGCACTTGAGCCTATGCGTGTGAGTGGTGTGCGTGTTTCATGGCTGGTGGTATCACTCGAGCACGTACACGTACACGCACTAACACGTACACAAGTAGTGCTAGGTACTGCCAGTAATTATGTTTAAGCAGTACATTACCTAGTTCATGGAACAGGGTACTGTGAACACACACAAATATATATATATATATATATATATATATATATATATATATATATATATATATATATATATATATATATATATATATATATATACGATCCATAAGTATCTCTAAGAAGAGGTACGCTAAGGCTCTTGAAACCAAGAGAGTGTGGACCTAATAGCGACCAGCGAAGAGGCGGGGCCAGGAGCTATATCTCACACACACACTCATATAGGTGATTACTCGCGCGCGCGCGCGCACACACACACACATCAAGGGTGCTTGTTCATGTGTACTCACCTAATTGTGGTTGCAGGGGTCGAGGCTCAGCTCCTGGCCCCGCCTCTTCGCTGTCCGCTACTGGGTCTCTGCTCTCCCTGCTCCATGAGCTTTATCATACCTTGTCTTAAAACTATGTATGGTTCCTGCCTCCTTGTGTGTGTGTGTGTGTGTGTGTTTGTATGTACACAGTACCTGCTCCACGAACTGGGTGACGTATTGGCAAACATAATTACCTGGCGGTACCAAGTACTGCTTGTGCTAACCTAGTTGTCTTTGCAGGGGTCGATTCATGGCTTCTGGTCGAGCGTTGCATGAAAGAGGCGACCCCCATCGCCGTCTCTAGCCAGCCAGCCTAGAATGACTACAACCTGACCTGGAAAACTCACTAAAGGAGCCAACGTGGTTTCTAGTGTACGTGTACTCACCCATTTTTACTCCATGACCTTCATCATACTCACACACACACATACACACCAAGGGTGCTTGTTCATATGTACTCACCTATTTGTGATTGCAGGGTCGAGTCATAGCTCCTGGTCCCGCCTCTTCGCTAGTCACTACTAGGTCCACTCTCTTCCTGCCTCATGAGCTCTATGTATGGATTATGCCTCCACTACATCACTCTCCAGATTGTTCCACTTCCTGACAACTCTATGACTGAAGAAAAACTTCCCAACATCCCTGTGACTCATCTGAGCTTTCAACTTCCAGTTGTGACCTCTTATTGCTGTGTCCCATAACTAAAACATTCTAGCCCTGTCCACCTTGTCAATTCCTCTCAGTATTTTATACGTCGTTATCATGTCCTCCCTATACTAGTATCATCAAGTTGAGGTCACTTAACCTCTCTTCCTCTCCCCTTAACTCCAATTTCTTGACGTGTTTGACCAGGTGTGGGTTCCACACTGGTGATACATACTCCAATATGGGCCTGACGTACACGGTATACATTGTCGTGAATGACTCCTTACTTAGATGTCGAAATGCTATTCTTAGATTTGCCAGTGTGTGTACTCACCTAATCACTGGTCACCACTAGGTCCACTCTCTCCCTGCTCCATGAGGTTTATCATACCTCTTCTTAAAGCTATGCATGGATCCTGCCTCCACTACCTCCCTTTCCAGACTATTCCACTTCCTGACAACTCTATTGCTGAAGAAATGCTTCCTAACATCCCTGTGACTCATCTGAGTCTTCAACTTCCAGTTGTGACCCCTTGTTTCTGTGTCCCATCTCTGGAACATCCTGTCTCTGTCTACCTTGTCGATTCCTCTCAGTATTTTATATGTCGCTATCATATCCCCCTATCTCTCCTGTCCTCCAGTGTCGTCAGGTCGATTTCTCTTAACCTCTCCTCGTAGGACATGCCCCATAGCTCCGAGACCAGTCTAGTTGCAAACCTTTGCACTTTCTCTAGTTTCTTTACGTGACTGGCTGGGTGTGGGTTCCAAACTGGTGCTGCATACTCCAGTATGGGCCTAACGTACACAGTGTACAGGGTCCTGAACGATTCTATATTAAGATGTCGAAATGCTGTTCTTAGGTTTGCTAGGCACCCGTAAGCTGCCGTAGTTATTTGGTTGATGTGCGCCTCAGATGTGCCCGGTGTTATACTCACCCCAAGGTCCTTTTTCTTGAGTGAGGTTTGTAGTCTCTGGCCCCCTAGACTGAACTCCGTCTGCGGTCTTCTTTGCCCTTCCCCAATCTTCATGACTTTGCACTTGGTGGGGTTGAACTCCAGGAGCCAGTTGCTGGACCAGGTTTGCAGCCTGTCCAGATCCCTTTGTAGTTCTGCCTGGTCCTCGTCCGATTGAATTCTTCTCAACTTCACATCATCTGCAAACAGCGACACTTCTGAGTCTATTCCTTCCGTCATGTCGTTCACAAATACCAGAAACAGCACCGGTTAGGACTGACCCCTATGGAACCCCGCTCGTCACAGGCGCCCACTCTGACGCCTCGCCATGTACCATGACCCGCTGTTGTCTTCCTGACAGGTATTCCCTGATATTCCAGCTTTTGCATTAGTCTCTTGTGTGGAACTGTGTCAAATGCCTTCTTACAGTCCAAGAAAATGCAATCTACCCACCCCTCTCTCTGTCTCTTGTCTCTCTTGTCACCCTGTGATAGAACTCCAGTAGGTTTGTGACACAGGATTTCCCGTCCCTGAAACCGTGCTGGCTGTCGTTGATAAGCTCATTCCTTTCTTTCTCCTGATAATCTTCTCCATGACTTTGCATACTATACATGTCAGTGACACTGGTCTGTAGTTTAGTGCTTCGTGTCTGTCTCTTTTTTTAAAAATTGGGACTACATTTGCTGTCTTCCATACCTCAGGTAGTCGCCGTTTCTATAGATGTGTTGAAGATTGTTTTTAGTGGTACACTTAGCGCCTCTGCTTCCTCTCAGGACCTATGAAGAGATGTTATCCGGCCCCATCGCCTTTGAGGTATCTAGCTCACTTAGCAGCCTCTTCACTTCTTTCTTGTATGTATTGTGTCCAACACTTAAAGGTGTACCCCACCTCTCCGTCTTTCTGGAGTCCCTTCTGTCTCCTCTGTGAACACTTCTTTGAATCTCATGTTGAGTTCCTCACATATTTTACGGTCGTTTCTTGTGAACTCCCCTTCTTCCTTCCTCAGCCTGATTACCTGATTCTTGACTGTCGTTTTCCTCCTGATGTGGCTGTACAACAGCTTCGGGTCAGTTTTAGCTTTAGCTGCTATGTCATTTTCATATTGCAGTTGAGCTTCCCTTCTTACCTGTGCATATTCATTTCTGGCTCTGCGACTTCTTTCCTTATTCTCCTGGGTCCTTTGCCTTCTATACTTCTCCCATTCTCTAGCGTACTTATTTGGTTTTAACATCTTTACACCTTTGGGTGAACCAAGGGTTCATCCTGGCCTTCTCATTTCTGTTACCCTTCTGTACAAACCTCTCCTCAGCTTCCTTGTATATTATTGCCACATATTCCATCATCTCGTTTACTGATTTCCCTGCCAGTTTTCTGTCCCACAGAACCCCTTGCAGGAAATTCTTTTATGCCTGCGTAGTCCCCTCTTTTGTAGTTTGGCTTCATTCGTCCTGCCCTTCCTGCTTCCCTCTCCACTTGTAACTCTATGTATTCGAAGCTCAGAACCACATGATTACTGGCCCCGAGGCGTTTTTCATATGTGATGTCCTCAATATCTGCACTACTCAAGGTGAATACTAGGTTCAGCCTTGCTGGTTCATCCTCTCCTCTCTCATGTCCCCCCTATACTAGGATCATCAGGTTGAGGTCACTTAACCTCTCTTCCTCTTCCCTTAACTCCAATTTCTTGACGTGTTTGACCAGGTGTCGGTACATGAGGTTTTCCAATACCACAGTACCACCTACATCATCTTACCCCTCCATGTTTCTGGGCCCCCATGTGGCTCCAGGTTCTCCCAATCAATTTCCTTGTGGTTGATGCCACCCATAATCAGCAGCTCGCATGAGCCCTTCTGGCCACTTCAGCCAGTGTGTCAACCATTTCTCTATTTCTCTCATCATACTCTTGCCTTGGCCTCCTGTGTGTGTGTGTGTGTGTGTGTGTATGTGTGTGTGTGTGTGTGTGCGTGCGTGCGTGCATTTACACATCATGTAAATGAGCTCAGTTTGAGTGTCTATCTGGTGATCTGTGGACAGAGGAACAAGCTCCGTCACTCTTTGCAGGGAATAATCCATGCTGATTTAGCGTATCACATTAATAATAATAATAATAATAATAATAATAATAATAATAATAATAATAATAATAATAATAATAATCATAATAATAATAATAATAATAATAATAATAATAATAATAATAATAATAATAATAATAATAATACGGAAGTTGAGTGTTGCACATTGTATTGTTGTCGTTCTTCAAGTTTTTCCTCACTTGCCTCAGTTGTTCCTCTTCTAATTCTTACCAATATCACCATTGTTTAGGCTGATTTTTCGTTATGTATAATCGGTAACTCTAGTAGAGAAGGGAAGAGAATTGTAGTCAAGTGATAACTGTGGCAACGCAAGTAATAACTGTGGCAACGCAAGTGATAACTGTTGCAACACAACAGATGTTAATCACACACACACACACACACACGGATTGCCAGGTGACATAAAAACTCAGGCAGAGAGCCAAGAAGTAATCAGAAAACCCAGAGTGCCTGTGGACGGGACAACCAGGAATGTTGAGAGGTCAAGGATACATACAAGAGGGCGCAGAGGACATTCTGAGGATGAAAAATAAAGACACAACAGTGAGAGAGGTGAGCAGATGAGCTAGGAACTACGAGGGAAGTGAAGAGATGAGCTAGGAACTACGAGGGAAGTGAAGAGATGAGCTAGGAACTACGAGGGAAGTGAAGAGATGAGCTAGGAACTACGAGGGAAGTGAAGAGATGAGCTAGGAACTACGAGGGAAGTGAAGAGATGAGCTAGGAACTACGAGGGAAGTGAAGAGATGAGCTAGGAACTACGAGGGAAGTGAAGAGATGAGCTAGGAACTACGAGGGAAGTGAAGAGATGAGCTAGGAACTACGAGGGAAGTGAAGAGATGAGCTAGGAACTACGGAGTGAAGAGATGAGCTAGAACTACGAGCGAAGTGAAGAGATGAGCTAGGAACTACGAGGGAAGTGAAGAGATGAGCTAGGAACTACGAGGGAAGTGAAGAGATGAGCTAGGAACTACGAGGGAAGTGAAGAGATGAGCTAGGAACTACGAGGGAAGTGAAGAGATGAGCTAGGAACTACGAGGGAAGTGAAGAGATGAGCTAGGAACTACGAGGGAAGTGAAGAGATGAGCTAGGAACTACGAGGGAAGTGAAGAGATGAGCTAGGAACTACGAGGGAAGTGAAGAGATGAGCTAGGAACTACGAGGGAAGTGAAGAGATGAGCTAGGAACTACGAGGGAAGTGAAGAGATGAGCTAGGAACTACGAGGGAAGTGAAGAGATGAGCTAGGAACTACGAGGGAAGTGAGCAGATGAGCTAGGGACTACGTGTCAATATAATGGTAAGTTGAGAAAAAAAAATTCCAATGTTATATCAAAGGCTGAAACGTGGAGCAATGTTTCCCCCAGTGTGTGTGAGTTATTTGTGAATGACTCCATGGTCAGGTAAAAATGAAGATGACTGTGAAGGGATGAGTGGTAAGGTTGAAGGAGGGTGAGCCACTCGCACGATTACAAAAAATAATAAAAAAACAAAAGGATACGAGTAATAGTGAGAGGGAGGAGGCAGGAAGATGAGGAAGGCAGCGAGTGGGAGTCCTGCAAGGATCACTACTAACACCATCTGCTTCCCATTATAAGAAAATGATCTCCAAGATGGGATCAAGTTCTATACGTCTGCTTAAACAAAAGAAGATATACAAAGGCTTCAATGACATCTGGATAACCTGAGGGATTCTAATAAGTGGCTGCTGGATTTTAATCTGAAGGAATACAAGCTCGTGGAGATTTAGAAAGACTAGGAAAAAGTGAAGACAGAACAGAGCCTATGGAGAAAGAATTTAGAACTGGAATAAAAGGACATTTCGCCGGAGATTCATATAAACAGCATACAGTAACTTTATTATTATAGGCAAGACTAGCAAACCATGATCTCGCATTCAGGGACCAGCGTGGAGCCCCCACCTGGTCAAGCACGTAGAGAAAATCGAAAATATCAGAAGTTTTTCCATCCAAATTAGTCCCAGAGCCGAGAGGAATTCTGTGCGAGGAGAGACTGAAGGTGGTAACCTTGAAGGAGAGGATTAAGGAAGACACATCAGATTAGCTCGTCATGACCTTCAAGAAACTTCAAGCAAACATATTGTTTACTCTTTCACCTTTAAATTTGTTACGCAGTGGTTCACGTTCCCACTGGTAAACTCCACTGTTGGTACCAACCTTGCTAATTAATACCGACAAGTGGTTTCTGAAATAGGACACGTGAGCTAACACAAAGACGTTAATTGGAAAATGCTTCACTTTCATCAGGTCATTACCTGTCTCTCAGATCACCTTCATCAGGTCACTGTCTCTCACACCTCACCTTCATCAGGTCACTATCTGTATCTTACATCTCACTTTCAAGACAATGTATAGTGTTATTCTTCATTGTGTTTCAGAAGAGCTTCAGGTCCCAGGACCGAAATGTTTTCTACATCACAGTGTTTGCTGACGTGTTAATAACCAACAACACTGAAGCTTGTGGTTTCCTGTCAGTGTGGAATGTTATTACAATCACTGGAATGCGCTAAGCCCGTAGGAGTCATCCAGCGCTTGAAAAATGGGAGGCAATCAATTTCGATCTACGGACAATGTAATTCTAAACTTTTTTTTTTTTTTTTGACGAAGAATCCTTTATCAGAACACCATTGTGGAATTATTCCTGTTCTTGTATAGGACAGCCTGGAGCGCCCTCAGTCTTCTTCAACCAAGTCACCGAAATGATGGAGACAGATACAAACACAGTCTAATAACATCCTTTGTTGACAACGTCTCGCCCAAGCAGCAGGTTTTTCAAGTCACAAATTGAGGAACGTTAAAGAACATATATATATATATATATATATATATATATATATATATATATATATATATATATATATATATATATATATATATATATATATATATATGTATGTATGTATGTTTTGTATGTGTGTGTGTGTGTGTGTGTGTGTGTGTGTGTGTGTGTGTGTGTGTGTGTGAAAATAACCACTATGAAAATAGAGAATTCAAGCGCTTTCGTGACTCCTCACATTATCAAGGAACCATATAGTTCCATGATAATGTAGTCTGGAAACTAATTTATCTATTTTTTCATAGTGGTGTTTACCTATTTTGTGATATCACCTATTTACTGTGATATCAATATATATATATATATATATATATATATATATATATATATATATATATATATATATATATATATATATATATATATATATATTATATATATATATATATATATATATTATATATATATATATATTTATATATATATATATATATATATATATATATATATATATATATATATATTAACAAATTGCGCTGGTATTAATACCACTCCTTGTTTCGTGGTATAATATACAGACTGCTCGTGAAGGCTGGTGTTTAAACGGGAGTAGAATGAAATTAGCTGTGAGTTTACCAGGGCCACGTATGTCCTCGCACCATGAAACATGCCTAGTTCCGCTAGGTACATGATGCTTGAGGGACTGTATGGTCCAAGCGGTTAGAGCGTCGTGAATTTTGACTTGCTTCCCACGGGGCAGGTTAAAATAACACTAATTCGATCATCGGCCATCCACGGTTTATATATGTCGTGCCGAATAGGTAAAACTGGTCAGTTAGTAAGAACTCATTTAAAATTAAGTCCTTTCTAAAAAATTTCTCTTATATGTTAACAGATATATTTTTTCATTTATGTTAATGTAAAAAATATTAATTTTGTACCAAAAGAACCTTAGAAAACTTACCTAACCTTATTATAACAAACGCAATTTAATTTAGCCTAATCCAACTAAACATATTTTAGATAAGTTTACAATAATTTAATAAACAAACAAAAATGAAATATATTTTTCTCGTTAGATTCAGAATGATTTTTGCGAAATTATTGCATACACAAATTTTCGCTTGTCTTATTCGGCAAGAAGAGCATTGTTATTTAAGCCAAAATAGCAAATTTTACCTATTCGGCACGACATATACATTATATAATCGTCCACGTTTCTCTTTAACATAGAAAAGCCGACTGCGTGTTGACAATAAAGCATCTCGTTACATTACAGTTGTGTCTTGTTTTTAGGTTATAGTTATTGAATTAAGTTTTCCTGGTCGGTCAGTAAATATTAATTCATTTATGTTTTGCGTGTACGTGTCTGTGCTTTGAAACCCCTCCTTTGAAACCACCGCTTTGAAACCCTTCTTTGAAACCACCGCTTTGAAACCCTTCTTTGAAACCACTGCTTTGAAACACCTTCTTTGAAATCCCTTCTTTGAAACACCGCTTTGAAACACCTTCTTTGAAATCACTGCTTTGAATCCCCTTCTTTGAAACTACTGCTTTGAAACCCCTTCTTTGAAACCATTGCTTTGAAACCCTTTATTTGAAACCACCGCTTTGAAACCCCTTCTTTGAAATTACTGCTTTGAAACTACTGCTTTGAAACCACCGCTTTGAAACCCCTTCTTTGAAACCACCGCTTTGAAACCCCTTCTTTGAAATCACTGCTTTGAAACCCCTTCTTTGAAACCCATTCTTTGAAATCACTGCTTTGAAACCCCTTCTTTGAAACCACTGCTTTGAAAAAACTGTTTTCTTCTTATTAACAACTTTTTGTCTTTCTTAGAGACAGCCTTCAGTACATATGACTGGGATCCCTCTCACTGCTACATATGACTGGGATCCCTCTCACTGCTACATATGACTGGGATACCTCTCACTGCTACACATGACTGGGATCCCTCTCACTGCTACACATGACTGGGATCCCTCTCACTGCTACATATGACTGGGATCCCTCTCACTGCTACATATGACTGGGATCCCTCTCACTGCTACATATGACTGGGATCCCTCTCACTGCTACATATGACTGGGATCCCTCTCACTGCTACATATGACTGGGATCCCTCTCACTGCTACATATGACTGGGATCCCTCTCACTGCTACATATGACTGGGATCCCCCTCACTGCTACATATGACTGGGATCCCCCTCACTGCTACATATGACTGGGATCCCTCTCACTGCTACATATGACTGGGATCCCTCTCACTGCTACATATGACTGGGATCCCTCTCACTGCTACATATGACTGGGATCCCTCTCACTGCTACATATGGCTGGGATCCCTCTCACTGCTACATATGATTGGTATCCCTCTCACTGCTACATATGACTGGGATCCCTCTCACTGCTACATATGGCTAGGATCCTCTCACTGCTACATATGGCTGGGATCCCTCTCACTGCTGCATAGGGCTGGTATCCCTCTCACTGCTACATATGATTGGTATCCCTCTCACTGCTACATATGACTGGGATCCCTCTCACTGCTACATATGTCTGGGATCCCTCTCACTGCTACATATGATTGGGATCCCTCTCACTGCTACATATGGCTGGGATCCCTCTCACTGTCACATATGACTGGGATCCCTCTCACTGCAACATATGGCTGGGATCCCTCTCACTGTCACATATGACTGGGATCCCTCTCACTGCAACATATGACTGGGATACATAACTATCATGCACTTAGCAAGCACCCACCTCACCGAAGATTGAAAACAACTCTACCAAACAAACAATTAATTGGCAACTCAGTGAGGAAAATGGGACGACGTTTTGGTCGTTTTAGAATCATCAAGTTTCGACTCGATTCTAAATTTCTGGGATGTCCAGGATTGCCTGAAACATTATTCAGCTTTCCTCTCTAAACTGTGAGTAATGAGAAGCAACTCTTCTCTCCTGTCCTTCCCAACATCACCACCTTTAGCACATCAGCCTATAGGCTGATGTGCTATAGGCTGATGAGGTTTGCTGCCACGACCATTCAGGATGTTATTCAAGCTGCTAATTCATTTATACATCCCAGCCCCTGGGAAACACCCTCACATCTTCGTCAGGCTTAACCCAGCTCAGTGATAGAATGCTGTCTTGTTAGTCGGTTGTGGTAGGTCGTATACTAAGAGAAGGACCTCAGGAGCCAGATGGAAATAAGCTACACTACTAGGATGTTAACCCTCTGTGGTTAATAACCCAGGATTATAAACTCTTTGAGGTTAATAATCAAAACAAAGTCTTCAGATACATTTGTCTGCTTCCTCTATGATGAAATTTATTCTTTACACACCGTCATCTTCGTTTTATTTTTTCTTAAATCATCATTATCTGCTTTATTTTTCATGTTAACTGCTGACTGTTTGTTACTCGCCACTCTCACAGTCTTCTCCATCAGACACTGCTCCTTTTTCTTCGCCTCACGCTCTTCTTCTCATTCTTCTTCTCAATTCTTCTCATTCATCTCTTTGTTTACCTCCTGAGCGATGCTCTTACCTCAGCTCAGCTTGTGTTAGGGTTCACTGCAGCTGTTGTCGTTAACATTGTTGGTAATTAGCCCTTAGTGGGGGTGAGGGGGAGGGTGGTCGCTCAAGTGTAGGAGTTTGTGGTGGTGTGGTAATTGTGGTGGTGGTGGGGTGGTAGTTGTGGTGGTGTAGTAATTTTGGTGGTGGTAATTGTGGTAGTGGTGGTGTGGTAATTGGGATGATGGTGTGGTAATTGTGGTGGTGTGGTGCTTGTGGTGGTAGTTGTGGTAGTTGTGGTGGTGGTTGTGGTGGTAGTTGTGGTGGTAGAGGTGATGAGGGACACAGAACAGAGATAACGTTTCATAAAATGTAGGTTAATAAGATAAATACTATACTGACGTTATCACCACAACCCCCCAACACAACCCCCACACACACAAGCCCCCCCACACACAACCCCCACACACACAAGCCCCCAACACAACCCCACACACACAACCCCACACACACAACCCCACACACAACCCCACACACACAACCCCACAACACAACCCCACACACACAACCCCACACACACAACCCCCACACAACCCCACACACCCCTGCCCACACAACCAAGGATTTCACCAAAAGTGTAGAATGGAAGTCAACAATAATACAAGCCTATTAAAACCGGTGAGAGGCGGTATCTGGGTTATATTTCAAAATGGATAAATTTTTATTACAAAATCGACGACAAAACTCACAGTCAACAGCAACATATTTTAAGGCAGACTGCTGATCTAAACTGTATATTTAATAATGACATAAAACATACACGAAGATGAATAAGACACATGTATGACACTGGTAACTTTATTGTGGAGACGTTTCGCCCACCAGAGGCTCTATCAGTCCGACACGGAGAATAATAGTAGAGACGGAAGACGTGAAGGAGTAGTTTGAGGTTACCCGGAATATATACACTGAGAGGTGTATGTCTTTCAGTGTGTATACACTGAGAGGTGTATGTCTTTCAGTGTGTATACACTGAGAGGTGTATGTCTTTCAGTGTGTATACACTGAAGGTGTATGTCTTTCAGTGTATACACTGAGAGGTGTATGTCTTTCAGTGTATACACTGAGAGGTACTCACCTAATTGTACTCACCTAATTGTGGTTGCAGGGGTCGATACTCAGCTCCTGGCCCCGCCTCTGCACTGTCCGCTACTGGGTCTCTGCTCTCCCTGCTCCGTGAGCTTTATCATACCTTGTCTTAAAACTATGTATGGTTCCCGCCTCCACTATATCGTTCGCTAAACTATTCCACTTCCTAACTACTCTATGGCTGAAGAATTGCTTCCTAACATCCCTCTGACTCATCTGAGTCTTCAGCTTCCAGTTGTGTCCCCTTGTTTCTGTGTTTCCTCTCTGGAACATCCTGTCACTATCTACCTTGTCGATTCCCCGCAGTATTTTGTATGTCGTTATCATGTCTCCTCTAACCCTTCTGTCCTCCAGTGTCGTTAGTCCTATTTCCCTCAACCTTTCTTCATAAGGCAGTCCCCTGAGTTGTGGAACTAGCCTTGTCGCAAACCTTTGCACTTTCTCTAATTTCTTGACGTGCTTGACCAGGTGTGGGTTCCAGACTGGTGCTGCATACTCTAGTATGGGCCTGACGTATACAGTATACAGTGTCTTGAACGATTCCTTGTTAAGGTAACGGAACGCTAATCTTAGGTTTGCCAGTCGCCCATATGCTGCCGCGGTTATCTGGTTGATGTGTGCTTCCGGAGACGTGCTTGGTGTTATACTCACCCCAAGGTCTTTCTCCTTTGATGAGGTTTGTAGCCTTTGTCCACCTAGCCTGTACTCTGTCAGCGGTCTTCTTTGCACTTCTCCGATCTTCATGACTTTGCATTTGGTGGGGTTAAATTCGAGAAGCCAGTTGCTAGACCAGATGTCAAGCTTGTCCAGGTCACTTTGAAGTCCTGCTTGGTCTTCATCCGATGTGATTCTCCTCATTAATTTCACATCATCTGCAAAAGAGACACTTCTGAGTCTATCCCATCCGTCATGTCATTCACATATAGCAAGAATAGCACTGGTCCTAGGACTGACCCCTGCGGTACACCGCTCGTCACAGGCGCCCACTGTGATACCTCATCACGCACCATGACCCGTTGTTGCCTCCTGTGAGGTATTCCCTGATCCATTCCAGTGCCCTTCCTGTTATACACGCTTGGTCTTCCATCTTCTTTACTAATCTCATGTGAGGAACTGTGTCAAAGGCCTTCCTGCAGTCCAAGAAAATGCAGTCAACCCACCCTTCTCTCTCTTGCCTTACCTCTGTTACTTTATCATAGAACTCCAGGAGGTTTGTTACACAGGATTTGCCTTCCCTGAAACCGTGCTGTCTGGCGTTGATTAACCTGTTCTGCTCCAGATGCTCCACCATTCTTTTCTGATGATTTTCTCCAAGACTTTGCACACTATACACGTAAGTGACACCAGTCTGTAGTTTAGTGCCTCTTTTCTGTCTCCTTTTTTAAAGATGGGGACTACGTTGGCCTTTTTCCATATCTCAGGTAGCTGCCCAGTTTTAAGGGATGTGTTGAAAATTTTGGTAAGTGGCACACTCAGAACCTCAGCTCCTTCCCGAAGGACCCATGGTGAGATATTGTCCGGACCCATTGCCTTTGAGGTATCAAGGTCACTGAGTAACTGCTTCACCTCCCCCTCAGATGTGTGTATTCCCTCCAGCACTCGATACATCCCTTGTTGGTGATGCACCCCGTCCTGTCTACCCAACTGCCTCCTTCCTCCACTGTGAATACTTCCTAAACCTCGAGTTGAGCTCCTCACATACCTCTTGATCATTACTTGTGAGTTCCCCATCTTCCCTCCTCAGCCTTATCACCTGATCCTTTACTGTTGTCTTCCTTCTGATGTGGCTGTACATCAGTTTCGGGTCAGACTTGACTTTCGATGCTATGTCGTTTTCGTACTGTTTCTGGGCCTCCCTCCGTACCTGTGCATACTCGTTTCTAGCTCTTCGACTAATCTCCTTGTTTGCTTGGGTTCTTTGCCTTCTGTACCTTTTCCATTCTCTGGCACTCTGAGTCTTTGCCTCCCTGCATCTTTGGGTAAACCAGGGGCTCTTTCTTGTCTTCCCATTTATTCTTTTTCCTTTGGGTATAAACCGTTCCTCTGCCTCCTTGCACTCTGTCGCTACTTATTCCATCATTTCATTTACTGACTGTCTTTCAGTGTGTATACACTGAGAGGTGTATGTCTTTCAGTGTATACACTGAGAGGTATATGTCTTTCAGTGTATACACTGAGAGGTGTATGTCTTTCAGTGTATACACTGAGAGGTGTATTTCTTTCAGTGTGTATACACTGAGAGGTGTATGTCTTTCAGTGTGTATACACTGAGAGGTGTATGTCTTTCAGTGTGTATACACTGAGAGGTATATGTCTTTCAGTGTATACACTGAGAGGTGTATGTCTTTCAGTGTATACACTGAGAGGTGTATGTCTTTCAGTGTGTATACACTGAGAGGTGTATGTCTTTCAGTGTGTATACACTGAGAGGTGTATTTCTTTCAGTGTGTATACACTGAGAGGTGTATGTCTTTCAGTGTGTATACACTCAGTATTCTTGACTGATGGTGAACAGATTACACACAGCATTCATGACCTTTGTGTAGTCGATAGGCTTGAAACCTTTTTAACTAACCAACCTTTCCCTCCTTCCCTACAGAGCTTAATGTCTCCTTAATTAATAAATATCCTAAAACCCGCATGCATGTTTATTTAACATTGCGAGTTAACTGAAAGAGCAACGACACTGATGTTAACTTTGCAAAACTAACAGTGAGAAGATTGTTAATAATCATGAGAGAAAGATCACTGAATAAATGAAAGAAATGAGTCTATTAAACTGGGCTAAATAAAGACTAGCGAGTGGAACCATTAAGACAGCTGTTGAATACAATGATGGCGTTCAGGAAGGTAAGCGGAGCTAAGTGCGAGGGTCGTAGGTGGAGGGAGAGTGGCAGGGGGATAAGGAGGGCAGTAGAGAGAGAGAGGGAGTGAGGGAAGAGCTAGAGAGAGAGAAAAAAAATAGAGAAAACAACGGGTGTCAGGTCAGTTTCCAGTTCCAAAACTGGATTCATATCTGTTATTTACTTGTTTACGGTTCCGGGGGTGTCATCGCCCCCACGGTCCGGTCTCAGATCAGAGAGAGAGAGAAGAGGGGGAGGTGCACATGTTTACCAAGTATAATCAGAGTGGTTCCCTTAAGTGGTTCCCTTAAGTGGTTGCCTGATTTTATCTTCCTCCTACTTTTCGATATCATTTCGCTCATAACTCCTCATCCGATCGGATTCAAATTCTGACTGCTTGTGTACAGTAACGAGGACCAGATTCTTGGACGACAACCCAGCATGTGGAGTTACAAACCCAGCATCCTAAACTTCCCAAAACCCCTCCAGTGGTGCGACGTTGCAGTAACGAGCCGTCCATGACGACGGTGCAGAATAACATCCAAGACGGTGCAGAATAACATCCAAGACGGTGCAGAATAACATCCAAGACGGTGCAGAATAACATCCAAGACGGTGCAGAATAACATCCAAGACGGTGCAGATTTGACCATTTTATGTGGAAAATTGTCTGGAAAATTTGATTCCCGTTTAATCTAAATTTAACTAGAGTTGTAGATGCTTGGAATAATCTACCTAGTAGAATAACTGAAACTAATACTTTATATAATTATATAAAATAGGTTGAACACGTATATGGCTGAGATGGGAGGCTGGTTTTGAGAAAAGCCTACCTAGTATGCTTCTTCCTTCGAATGTTTACTAGGCTAAGAGATTAAGTAGATATCCCTCAGAAAAAAAAATAATTATAGAAATCTTCATTTTTATCCATCAGAAAAAAATTAATTATAGAAATCTTTTTTATCCCTCTGAAAAAAAATCAATTATAGAAATCTTAATTTTTATCCATCAGGAAAAAAAATAATTACAGAAATGTTAATTTTGATATGCTTTATCTATTTGTGCTTTTCTGTTTTGTTTTTCTCTTACCTGTTCCTGGTGTTGAAGTTTTCAGACCCCAAAAAAATATATATACAAACTCTATTTCTGACCTGTAATATCCACGTATCTTTGGAGTCGGTCAAAGGTCGGTCCTACCTTAAGCTCCCACACTACTCCGTCAGCTAAATATTGAGTCAGTGCCATTTTTGGACTGCTGAAGTGTCCTGATATCTCAAGACGCTGACGTAATTGTCAATAATTGGAAGAAAATGGAATTAAGAGACCTGCGGGAGGCTTCTAGCTTAGTCATGATTGCTGCTTTCTACTTAATGTCTGCACCTCACCCGTTTTTTTATTTTTATATTTTGTGAATACGTTTATTTTGTTTGACTAAACATTGACAAGTTGGTGAAATAACTTATATACTAATACATTACTAAGATTTGCAGTAACAGAAAGAGTGAAAAGAAACTCCCAGGTTTTTTATCCTCCATTCCAGCCTCAGGAAAATACACTCTTTGCCTCCTGTTCCTCTCCTTGATTGTAAATGGTGATACTGACAAAATGTGAATTGACACTTGTGTACCCTGCACACTTGTATTCCCTGGAACTCAAGCGAGAAAGATACATGATAATTTACAGTTGGAAAATCCTAGAGGGATTAGTACCAAATTTGCACACGAAAATCACTCCCTATGAAAGCAAAAGACTCGGCAGACGATGCAACATCCCCCCAATGAAAAGCAGGGGTGCCACTAGCACGATAAGAAACAACACAATAAGTGTCATGGCCCAAGACTGTTCAACTGTCTCCCAGCATACATAAGGGGATTACCAATGGACCTCTGGCTGTCTTCAAGAAGGGGCTGGAGAGGCACTTAAAGTCAGTACCTGACCAGCCGGGTTGTGGTTCGTACGTCAGTTTGCATGCGGCCAGCAGTAACAGCCTGGTTGATCAGACCCTGATCCATCATGATGCCTGGTCTGTGACCAAGCCGCAGGGGCGTTGACCCCCGAAACCCTCTCCAGGTATACCACGTAGATCATTTATGTCCTGAACGGTACTTATCTCTGTTGTAAAAAATATTATCTTTACAAGCAATTTTCGTTGTGTGGTTCTCCATGGGTGAACCACATTCGTCAGTCAGTACACTAAAGGCATTGATAGGTTCTACAGCAGTGTCTCCATCTTACTTCACCTTCAGTTTTCACCATTACTTACAGATCAATTTCCATTCATTACGTCTGGCATTGCTGCTATCACTTCCTTCTTCCGGGGATGAATCTTCTTGTTCTCGTCTCTAAGATGCTGCAGCTTCCTCCGGCTTCCCCTTCACCTAAACGTAGAGCTGGTGCACACTAAGAGAACACATTCTTGACTCTTGCACTACCACTGAGAAACAACTAAGTATGTCTTCACAGGACACAGGTCAACTCACTACTGACAACACAGATTAACTTATCACTGAGAACATAAGTTAATTTACTACTGGGGCGAAATTGATGTGGGCCACTTGGCCTGCCGAGGTGCTATTAATCATGTGTTCTTGGCAGGGACACATGTTAACACAGATCCTGGTTTGGTAATAGAGTTGTGGATGAGTGGAACAAACTCCCGAGTACAGTTATAGAGGCTAAAACATTTTGTAGTTTTGAAAATAGGTTAGATAAATACATGAGTAGGTGCGGGTGGGTGTGAGTTGAACCTGACTAGCTTGTGCTACTAGATCAGATGCCGTGCTCCTTCCTTAAGTGAATGTGACCTGACCTGACTAGGTTGGGGCATTGGCTTAAGCCGGTAGGAGACTTGGACATGCCTCGCATGGACCAGTAGGCGTGCTGCAGTGTTCCTTCTTTATGTTCTTAGATCCCGAAAACAGTGGAGTCAAATAGGATAAGTCTGGATACAGAAATTTAGATTTAGGAAGGTGAGGATGGAACAGTTGTGGAGGTGAGAAGTACAATGCCTGCACTCTGAAGGAGGGGCGGGGTGTTACAATTTGGAAGGTTATTTGAATTATGTCTGTACTCTATGCCAAGACAGCTATTGACTGGATGGTGACTGTGTATTGTCTGGGGTGACCCTGCCTTGCTGGGAGATGCCCGGTATAGTAGAGGTATATCAGAGGTAAAGGTGTGAATGGAACTTGCCTGGCATGGGCCAGTAGGGCCACTGCAGTGCTCATATTGTTCTTGTGTCCTTCAAACTAAAGTTTATCTCAATCGTCTATTAAAAGTTTTACAAAGAGAGTGAAACGTACACAGCTGGGAAGTGCTTGACGCAATCCTCGCAATCTACGACGTACCCAGTGGCCTTGAGACTACAACAACCATATGGACCCTAATCTGCTTGCAGAGCAGCCAGGTTTTTTTTTTTTTGGGGGGGGATAAAAAATTCCCCCTTGCCCTCACCCTCACGGTCGCTTCTGCCATCTTAGCAGTAAGGAAGTTCGTTAAGCACTTTTTCCAAGATGTTTATGACAAAAAGCAATCAAGAAAATTATACAGCACCGTGAAAATAAGCGAGACTAACCTGATGCCAGTGAGACCAGGGTTAATGTCAGGGAACCTTGTGACACCTACAAGCATCCTCTCGCGTGGGGGAAGGACGAGGTGCCCCGTGGCCTGGTGGCCAAAGCTCTCGCTTCACACGGCGAGGGTCTGGGTTCGATTCCCAGCGAGGATAGAAACATTGGGCGTGTTTCTTTACACCGGTTGTCTATTTTCACCCATAAGTAATATGGGTACCTGGGTGTTAGTCGACTGGTGTGGGTCGCATCCTGGGACAAAATTGACCTAATTCGCCCGACATGCTCAGCATAACAAGGGGCTTTGTATATAGTAGTATGTCATTGATGTCAGCTAGGCCTGTATACCATGTACATGTATTTGTAGTAAATAAATATATTATTATATTATTATAGGTCCGAATCTCACACGTCCGTGAGTTGCTGATAATCAAGTCATAACAATACGCCAGCCTCTGGATGGCAATCTTGGCATTTTTTTTTTTTAAGCTTCGTTAACTTAAGTATGGGAATATCCCCAGGATGTGTAGTCACTTCTTCGTGCTTGTGGGGGTCGAGTCTCGGCTCCTTCCACCACCTCTTAACTTTTCAGCAGCAGCAGCAGCAGCAAGCAGTTGTTGTAATATTGTTATGGTTTGTGTATTTCTGGTGTATTTCACAGTGTTAAAGCAGTGTACGAGTCTGCTCCAGCACTTCTTCATCCAGGTCATTCCACTTACTGGCTTCCCTGAGGCTCAAAAGATATTTCCAGACATCCTGTGACTCATTTGAGCTTTAACTTCCACTAGTGATAAGTGAACTGTAGATATAAATCCAAATGTACAACTGTTAACACCTTTGGGACCTAGTGCCTAGGTCTTTTGTGTATCCATATGCTCTTGCGCTACCCTCCACAGGATGGATGAGGGTGCACAATAAACTAGCCACTTCGGTGGCAAAATCTAAAAAAAAATCTAAATCATGAGTGCGCGTGCGTGTGCTTGTATACATATCTGTACTAACCAATCTGAGTTTTGCAGGGGTCGATTCATGGCTCCTGGCCCCTCCACTCAACTTGTATCAACCGGTTTCCGTAATGTTCTCTCTCATTCCCGTTGTTTATTGGGATTTAGGAACGTTTTAACTCTAACTTTCCCTCTACTGGCAACTTTAATAATCCAGAAGATGAAAGCCTAGGAGACTGTCTGTCTTGACTTATGAAAGTCAAGACAGGTGAGCACTAATACTAGTGGTGTTAGGCTAGTGGAACAGACAGGTGAGCACTAATACTAGTGGTGTTAGGCTAGTGGAACAGACAGGTGAGCACTAATACTAGTGGTGTTAGGCTAGTGGAACAGACAGGTGAGCACTAATACAAGTGGTGTTAGGCTAGTGGAACAGACAGGTGAGCACTAATACAAGTGGTGTTAGGCTAGTGGAACAGACAGGTGAGCACTAATACTAGTGGTGTTAGGCTAGTGGAACAGACAGGTGAGCACTAATACAAGTGGTGTTAGGCTAGTGGAACAGACAGGTGAGCACTAATACTAGTGGTGTTAGGCTAGTGGAACAGACAGGTGAGCACTAATACTAGTGGTGTTAGGCTAGTGGAACAGACAGGTGAGCACTAATACAAGTGGTGTTAGGCTAGTGGAACAGACAGGTGAGCACTAATACTAGTGGTGTTAGGCTAGTGGAACAGACAGGTGAGCACTAATACAAGTGGTGTTAGGCTAGTGGAACTAGCCAAGGTGATCGGGATGAAGACACACAAGACCGGACGTTCTCAGTCTAAACACGGTTCATGTTCCTCTCACTTGGCCTGCTGTGTAGACGAGTCAGCGAGACTTGCATGACAAACTGAGATTGTTGTCTCTGCACATGACTGTGTGCTACACTGTTCTCACACCAGTACCATCGTACAGACTTGCAACACACAACTGTGTTGCAAGAGTAGCAATGGAAATAAGTCACTCTGTCTGATTTTTTTTTGTTTGGGTTATCCCGGTTCTCTACACATATGCTGCTATGTATGATAATCTATGTAACTGTATTTGTGTATACCTGAATAAACTTACTCAGACAACCTTTCACCTATACCACAGGTGTTTTCAAGAACACCAAAACCTCACACCAGCATTTAAACGGAGGAGCACTACACCAGGCCTACTGGCCACACAAACACAAAATCAAACAGGGAGTAAGAAAAAAAGATCTTTTCGACTCGGTCTAAGACCATCTTCAGCAACTCAAAAAGATTCATCACAAAGACCAATATGTAAGACAACGAAAGAAGAAAAACCAAGACCACAATATGAAAGACCCGCTAATGTTGGACTGAAGACCAAGCATCCACAACTAGCGCGGTGACTCGCATGGGTTTAGCACTTCCTAAAGTCGAATTCACTTCACTTTGCACCTTCTAAGTTTTACTAGAAACATATATTTCTTTCCTACTAGAGTGGAAAATTCGAACAGGAGACCATACAGAGAATGTTGAGTATTGGCCAGGGAATGAAAAATACATATCCAGTGACTTAAGGAATATATTAAGATAGTTCACTGCTGAGTTGACATTAAGATAGTTCACTGCTGAGTTGACATTAACATACACTAGTTGGCTTTATTGGTTAGCCTGGGTTATCCATCCAGGAAGGTATACTGCTTGGCTTTCATGGGCTGGCCTGGGTTAATATAGCTCCATGGGCTGTCCTGGGTTATTATCCCTCTATGGGAAGGTTTGGGTTAATATAGCTCCATGGGCTGGCCTTGGTTATTATCCCTCTATGGGATGGCTTGGGTTAATATAGCTCCATGGGCTGGCCTGGGTTATTATCCCTCTATGGGATGGCCTGGGTTAATATCTCCCATGGGCTGGCTTGGGTTAATATAGTTCCATGGGCTGGCCTGGGTTAATATAGCTCCATGGGCTGGCCTGGGTTATTATCCCTCTATGGGAGGCCTGGTTAATATAACTCCATGGCTGGCCTGGTATATCCGGCTGTTAATATAGCTCCATGGGCTGGCCTGGGTTATTATCCCTCTATGGGATGGCCTGGGTTAATATATCCCATGGGCTGGCCTGGGTATCCCTCAATAAGCTGGCCTGGGTATCCCTCAATAAGCTGGCCTGGGTTAATATCCCTCTATGTGCTGGCCTGGGTTAATATCCCTCCAAGGGATGGCCTAGGTTAATATCCCCAATGGCTGGCCTGAGTTAATATCCCTCCATGGAGTAGCCTGGGTTAATATTCCTCCATGGAGTAGCCTGGGTTAATATCCCTCCATGGGGTAGCCTGAGTTAATATCCCTCTATGGGCTGGCCTGGGTTAATATCCCTCTATGGGCTGGCCTGGGTCAATATCCCTCCATGGGGGAGCCTGGGTCAATATCCCTCCACGGGGTAGCTTGGGTTAATATCTCTCCATGGGGTAGCTTGGGTTAATATCTATCTATGGGTAGGTTGGGTTAATATCTCTCCATGGGTAGCTTGGGTTAATATCTCTCCATGGGGGAGCCTGGGTTAATATCCCTCCATGGGGGAGCCTGGGTTAATATCTCTCCATGGGGGAGCCTGGGTTAATATCCCTCCATGGGGGAGCCTGGGTTAATATCTCTCCATGGGGGAGCCTGGGTTAATATCCCTCCATGGGGGAGCCTGGGTTAATATCTCTCCATGGGGGAGACTGGGTTAATATCCCTCCATGGGGGAGCCTGGGTTAATATCTCTCCATGGGGGAGACTGGGTTAATATCTCTCCATGGGGGAGCCTGTGTAAATATTCCTCCATGGTTAAACATTTTCGTCTCTCTTAAACCAAAATTCATCGTCCAAGTGTAAACACAAATGAATAAAACACTGACAACAAAAATAAGGAGAGAATAAGAGAAATGAACAAGGGGAGGGAAAAACAACTGTGAGTAAGGAAATATGAAAGTGTTTTACACTATATTTTATAGGCCTTGTATGCAAATTAGGCGGTAATATGCAAGCTCATCTCAACATTTCTTTTGTTGTGTCGTCGTCAGCAAGAGCCAAGAATGAAGAGGGAGGGGAAGTGATATTTGCAGCTGTAACACTGATATTTAGTGTTTGTGTTGACAGCTTCATAAACTGTTGAAATGCCTCTAGTTTCAGCGTCAACGATACCTGAGCTGTTAGTGGAAGCAACAGCTCAGACATGCAAGATAATAATAGAAGCAGTCTATAGTTAAACCGTATCAGCGAGAGGAGCTCCAGTTGGAAAGTGTCGGTAGCGCAGAGGTTCCCGTTAAATCCCGTTAAAACCGCGGAGCATCGGTAACAGCAAGAGAGTGAGAGGCAAGAACGGGACGAGAGGTGCTGTTGTAGCCAGACCTTCACATCAGCCATGTCGGTTCGGCTAAGTCTCATCGGGTGTTTGTCTGGCCCCACTGTGCGTGCTGCCCCTGAGTTTCCCATGCAGCACTTCTGTCTTCCTCTTCCTCGTAACAGTGACTATAACGGGTATGAGTTACAGTGATGGAAGCACACACTGTGAACGTGAGTGATGGGAGACCCAGTCATCGAGAGCAGAAATCCACTAAACAAACTGAACATAATACGAAGAATAGACCAGATAGTGATAATAAAATTAATGACTTGAGAGGCCAAGGAGAGACAACATGGTACCAATGATTCTAATACACACAGTTATCAGCACTGTGGGTTTTAGATCTCACCCGTCATGGGTTAGAGTTCCATCTACCCATGATCCGCATGTTAGTGGCTTTATTTGTGCTTCACAATATTTTATTACATGTAAACTACATTTTGTATACTGCAGAAAGAAATAAAGTTTTTTTTTGTTTATATACGAGGCTTCGTCGTCTGCGTCAGTCTTCAGGCAGCGTGTGTTAGGTTCTTCAGGAGTGATCTTTTAACTCCACTGGATAAGAACTAACGATTTTACAATTTTTTATTTGCTGTGGCCAGCTTTATATATAAAACCACTAAACCCGTAGAGGTTATACTGCTCATTGGAAGGTGATAGCAGCGGAAACTCCTTGGATCAAGAACATCTTTCACCAGGATCAAGGTACCATACTTGAAGGGTTGGGTTGGACCGAGGATTGGATGACTGATAGAAGACAGAGTGAAGGTATAACTGAGGTTCAGTTAAAGTGGAGATCAATCACAAAGTGGCGGTCAACAGTGACCAGTGTTGGGTCCTGCACTGCCTCTGTCTCCAGTCTCTACACCACGGGTCTCCAAACTGCGGCCCGCGGGCCACATGCGGCCCGCCACAAGATTTTATGCTGCACGCAGCAACTTGAAATATTTATAAAGAGTAAAACTAATAAATCCTCATTTTCAGTCACTTAAAAATAAGGATTTTCTTGCTTATAACAATTAATATGTCAAAATTTTTTCAAATTTTAGTTCTAAAGAACAGTCCAGAGTGCCGCCTGTTTAATGAAGAATGGGGCGTAAAGTTCTTCTTTGTACGATCAGATGATGAAGCCGTGTGTGTCGTATGTCACGAAACTGCTGCAGTTTTGAAGGAGTACAATGTACGTCGGTACTATGAGACCAAACATGAACCAAGTTATTCCCAGTTTCCCCCTCAAGGGAGGTTCCTTGACGCTGGTGAGGGGCTCTTGATCTAGGGAGTTGGATATGTGCTCCAGTTCCCTGAATTAAGCCTGAATACCTTCCACATCCCCCTTGATTATAATAATAATATTCCCAGCTCACAGCAACACAGCGTACGGAAAAATCTGAATCAATGCAACGCAGGTTGCTTTACCAACAAGCTTTTTTTTTATGCAGAAGAGAGCTGAAAATGAAGCTTTAATCAGGACCAGTTACAAAGTAGCTTATGTGTTAGCTAAAAGAGGAAAGCCATTCACCGATGAAGATCTAATCAAAGAGTGTATGATGGAAGCAGTGGCAAAGTTATGCCCTGAAAAAGCAAATCTGTTCAAAATCTTCCACCAAATACTGTTGCTAGTAGAACTGAGGATATAGGAAGCAATATATGTCATCAAACTGCAGACAAAGCAAGAAATTTCCAGGTTTATTCTCTCCCACTTGATGAACTGAATGATGTGAATGACTCATCACAACTCCTGGTATTCATCCGTGGCGGTGACAATGAATTTAATGTCACAAGATAATAGCATCAATGCACAGCACAGGGACCGGAGAAGACATCTTCAAAGAACTGTATTAGAATATAACCTGGAGTGGGATAAACTGCAATGCGTGACAACTGATGGAGGAAACAACATTGTTGAGGTGGATGAAGACTTGGTTGGACAAATCACAAAAACTTGTGATGATGGTGGATTCTCAAAGCCATGTTTCTGTATTGTGTTATCCATCAGCAAACATTGTGCAGGAGAATATGTGGATATGTCTTACGTTCTGAACTTGTTGTTTTAACAGTGAATTTCATTCGATCTCACTGGCTTAATCGTCGCCACTTTCATGATTTTCTGAAAGAAACTGATTCTGAGTTGGTTGACTTGCCTTATTATACAACACTTCGATGGCTTAGTTGTGGAAAGGTTCTATCATGGTTCTTTCAGCTCAGAAAGAAAATTTATTAATTTCTCACAGAGAAAAATTGACGTGAACCACTTTCATCAAGCGCTGACTGGGTGTGGAAATTGGCATTTTTTTGCAGACTTGACAAGTCATATGAATCAATTGAATCTGCATTTGCAAGGTGAAACAAATTTCATTTGTGATCTATTGACGAGTGTTAAGGCATTCAGGGCAAAACTGATGCTATTTGAAGCCAGGTGAAAGTTTCTAACTTGGTTCATTTCCCAGGTTGTGAAAAATTTCATGAAGAAAGTAAAGCAGAATTTTCTCGACTCACGAAATCGTAATGACACGATTGCAAACAAACCATACCACGGGTGGGTTACGCGACGGTCTGGAGTTTTGAGACTCTCTGACCGCGGGTTCGAACCCCACCCGTGGTATGGTTTGTTTCAGAATGTTCTTTTTCATTTGCAATATAAATTATTAATGACTTGCAAAAATAATTTCAGAAACAATTTTCCGATCTTGATGGGAAAATAGATGAAATAAAGCAGTTTCAAAATTCATTTGACAGCAGTGTTGAAACACTGCCAGGTCAGTTTTAAATGAAAATTATTGATCTCCAATCAGATGACCAGCTGAAAGAAAAGTATAAAGAAGGAAATCTGATCCAACTTTTATATCTTTACAGCCTCAACAGTTTCCAAATTTTAAGTTTATTTACTTGTGGATTCGTATCAGTTTTTAGTACAACGTGCCTTCGTGAACAAACATTTTCAAAAATGAAATTTGTCAAGTGTAAATATCGCACAAAATTATCTGATGAGCAGTTGAAGTCCTTTCTAATAATTGCCTCATCAAGCTTGAAACCCTCGGTTCAGCAATATTTTGAAATTAAAAAAACGAGTTCCAACATTCCCATTAATATTGTGTCATCTTTTCTCATCTGCAGTTCAGTAATTAATTATACTGTCAGAGCATTGGCTTATGTTTGACATTTTTACTCATTATATATAATTTATCAGTGTAAACACACTATTGTTTATTCGTAATTGTAACATTTCTCTTTTGTTTTGAATCATATCATGATGATTATAAAAAAAGATCCAAATAAATCTTATTCATTCATTTATATATATTTATAAGACTGATTTTTTTCCCTTTGGCTCGTGAAAATGTGTAAAATATACGATGTGGCCCTCGTAGTGAAGAGTTTGGGGACTCTAAAACAGGCGAAGCAGCAGCGAGGCTTTGACTAGTCCTCAGCCGATAACCTGAATATAGACTCGTATAGTTAGGAAAGACTGTATACAGAGTAAATTATTTGTCTTAGCGACGTGTTGAGCTTCAAGTCATGATGTGCATGGTGACTTTTGTCTCAGAATCTTAAATCATTGACTACGCCTGCACCACGCCTTGCACCACGCCTGCACCACGCCTGTACCACGCTTGCACCACGCCTTGTACCACGCCTGCACCACGCCTGTACCACGCCTTGCACCACGCCTTGCACCACGCCTTGCACCACGCCTGTACCACGCCTGCACCTCGCCTGCCCCACGCCTGCACCACGCCTGCACCACGCCTTGCACCACGCCTGTACCACGCCTGTACCACGCCTTGCACCACGCCTGCACCACGCCTGTACCACGCCTGTACCACGCCTGTACCACGCCTTGCACCACGCCTGCACCACGCCTTGCACCACGCCTTGCACCACGCCTTGCACCACGCCTGTACCACGCCTTGCACCACGCCTTGCACTACGCCTGTACCACGCCTTGCACCACGCCTGTACCACGCCTTGCACCACGCCTTGCACTACGCCTGTACCACGCCTTGCACCATGCCTGCACCACGCCTGCACTCAACGACCCACACTGGCTTAATCTTTCACTTAAATATAATAACAGTAATAATAATTTAATAATAATAGCCATTTTTTTACCAGTCTGTGCAGTCAATACGCCATAAACTAGAGCACTCACTTTACAACTCCAGTTCTGAGACTGTGTAATTGTTCTTTGCGAACGAGAAGGCAAACATCACGGGGAGATGAGAGAGTAATAATACATATGAGCTATTTTACGAGGCCCCACTGTGTAAGCTTCGTCACTATGGACATCATCTGTGGCAACAAAAGATCACACGTGATGGTACTTAATGAGCAATCATATTTAATAACATAAATAAGAGAGCAATTAATTGGTCTCCGTTAGTCAAGGATGGTATCGTATTCCGACAAGTAGGTCAACAAGACACAAGTTCACCACTAACACATTTATTACTAAACTGTTTCGCTCATTTGGAACTTTGTCAGTCCGATATTCACATAAACTGATGAGATAAACGAACAACACCTGGGTATCTTTATTCTGAAGACGTTTCGCCAACCACTCCAGTGCTCTTCACCAACTCCGCTCTGATTACCTCATCTTTTGTATATAATTCTTCATATTATGTCCTTGCATTATGTAGATGAATGATTCAGAGAACCGACGAGTTGGTAAATTAGACACATATGCAACACTTGGGTATCTTTATTGAGGAAACGTTTCGCCACACAGTGGCTTCATCAGTCCATACAAAGGAGAATCGTGAAGAACAGGAGGAGTTTGAGGTGGTCAGTCCCTCAACCTTGAGTCGATGTTGTCAGTCCATCAATCTTGAATAGAATACATCGACTCAAGATTGAGGGACTGACCACCTCAAACTCCTCCTGTTCTTCACGATTCTCCTCCCGATGAATGTGAGTCGACTTCTGGGAGCGTCACGACGAAAGACACAAAGGAAGGTAAAAACATTGTTGTTGTTGGGGACAGTCAGGTTAGGTACATGGATAGGGCTTTCTGTTTGATTGATAGGAGTAGGAGACAGAGGGTTTGCTTTCCTGGGGCTGGGATGGAGGATATTGTTAGCCGTCTGGACGACATCATGAGAGGTAATGGGAGCAATCCTATTATCTGTCTCAGTGCTGGAGGCAACGATGTTGGCAGACGTAGGAGTGAGGACCTGACTAGCAGGTTTAGGTCAGCAATAGACATAATTAGGAAGAAGGGTGGGAACCCTGTCATATGTGGTATTTTGCCAAGGAGAGGAGTTGGAAATGAATGGCTGTCCAGGGCAATTGGTGTCAATTGCTGGCTGGACAAATACTGTAAGGAAAATTCAGTAACATTCATTGACAACTGGGACCTCTTCTATGGCAGAAATGACATGTATGCCAGGGATGGGGTTCACTTATCCAGGTCTGGGGTGGGGGCACTGGCAACTGCAGTGGAGGGAGCTGTTAGGGCTTTAAACTAGAAATAGTTAGTGGTATGGGTTTTGGGGGGAAAACAGAGAAGTCCCAGTGTAGTAATATTATAAGTTGTAGGAGAACTAGTAATAGGCAGAATAAGGTGGATAGTGGAAAGCTAGTGACACTAGATGACAAGGACAGTAATAGGTATAGTGGAAAAACAGAGATGAGCAGGAAGGGTAAAGAGAAAGGAGGGTCTCTAAATATATAAGATGAGTTGAGATTAGTTAAATATATAAGATTAAATATATAAGATTAAATATATAAGATTAAATATATAAGATTAAATATATAAGATTAAATATATAAGATTAAATATATAAGATTAAATATATAAGATTAAATATATAAGATTAAATATATAAGATTAGTTAAATATATAAGATGAGTTGAGATTAGTTGCAAGTACGGGTAATATTGATGTTTTTGCAATAACTGAGACATGGTTTAATATGAAAAATCGGGACTTGCCTGCCGAATGTCACATTCAGGGTTTTAAATTGTTCCAAGTAGACAGAAGTATCGGGAAAGGGGGTGGGGTGGCACTCTATGTCCGTGATCATTTAAATTGTTGCATAAAAACGGGTATAAAGTCTGAATTAACACATACAGAGTCTGTCTGGATAGAATTTTCAGAGGGGTGTGAAAAATTGATTTTAGGCGTGATTTACCGTCCTCCAAACTTAGATAGGGAACAAGGGAGACTACTTTGGGAGGAAATTGTTAAGGCCACAAGACACGATAACGTAGTAATTTAGGGACTTTAACTTTAGTCAGATTGATTGGAATTTCATGACAGGGAATTTAGAATCTAACGACTTTTTAGAAGTAGTTCAGGATTGCTTTTGAAGCAGTTTGTAACAGAACCTACAAGGGGAAATAACCTACTTGACTTGGTTCTGGCAAGCAAGGAAACCCTTGTTAATAATTTAGAAATTACAGAGGAACTCGGCTCAAGCGACCACAAGTCAATTACCTTTAGTATTGAATGGATGTATGATAGTAGGGATAATTCAGTAATGGTCCCAGATTTTCGCTTAGCAGATTATAATGGACTTAGAGAACACTTATCAACTGTGGACTGGGGTGAAGAAGAGAGGTATCAATATGACAGTTTTCTTAACACTATACAGGCTGCCCAAAGAACATTTATCCCGTATAAAGAAATTAGATCAAGTAGAAATGACCCAAAATGGATGAATAATAGGCTCAAATATCTTTTAGGGCAGAAGAAAGAAATTTATAGGCGCATAAAAAGAGGTGAGGGTCATCTTATAAATCAGTATACTGACATTAAGAGGGACGTTAAAAAGGGAATAAGAAAAGCTAAACGGGACTATGAAATTAAAGTTGCTAGGGATTCAAAAAATAACCCAAAAGTTTTTTCCAGGTTTATAGAACAAAAGTTAGGATAAGATAGGTCCCCTTAAAAATAACTTTGGGCATCTTACTGACAAGGAGAATGATATGTGCTCTATTTTTAATAATTATTTTCTCTCGGTTTTCACACAGGAAGACATTAATAATATCCCAGTAATTAATTTTTACAGAGGCCCAGAAGAAGATAAATTATGTAATATCACAGTCACTAGCGAAATGATTATGAAACAGCTGGACCGACTGAAACAAAATAAATCGCCGGTCCTGATGAGCTTTTGCAAGGGTTCTTAAGGAATGCAAAATGGAACTCTGTGAACCAATATCTAACATTTTTAATTTATCTCTTCAAACAGGTGTAGTGTCTGATATGTGGAAGATGGCTAATGTAATTCCTATTTTTAAAGCAGGGGACAAGTCACTACCGTCAAACTACCGCCCAATAAGCCTGACCTCAATTGTAGGCAAATTACTAGAGTCAATTATAGCTGATATTATTAGAAGCCATCTAGATAACCATAATTTGATTAATGATACCCAGCATGGATTCACGAGGGGCCGTTCCTGCCTATCTAATTTATTAACCTTCTTCAGTAAAGCTTTTGAGGCTGTTGATCACGATAAAGAATTCGATATTGTTTATTTAGACTTTAGTAAGGCTTTTGATAGAGTACCGCACCAGAGACTGTTAAAGAAAGTGGCAGCTCATGGCATTGGGGGACAAGTGCTGTCATGGATCGAGTCATGGCTCACCAATAGGAAGCAGAGAGTGTGCATAAATGGGGTTAAATCCGAATGGGGACTTGTAACAAGTGGTGTTCCACAGGGATCAGTCTTAGGCCCATTGTTATTTATAATATATATCAATGACCTTGATGAGGGAATTACTAGTGATATGAGCAAATTCGCCGACGACACGAAGATAGGTAGGATAATTGATTCAAACATAGATGTCATAGAACTTCAGGAAGATTTAGACAAACTCAATTCCTGGTCAGAAAAATGGCAGATGCAGTTCAATGTAGATAAATGCAAAGTTCTAAAGCTCGGGAGTGTCCATAACCCAAGCACTTATAAGTTAAATAACGTAGAACTTAGCCATACAGATTGCGAGGACTTGGGGGTGATGGTAAGCAGCAACCTTAAACCAAGACAGCAATGCCTAAGCGTACGTAATAAGGCAAATAGATTACTGGGATTTATATCAAGAAGTGTTAGCAACAGAAGTCCAGACGTTATATTACAGCTTTATACATCATTAGTAAGGCCTCACCTAGATTACGCAGCTCAGTTCTGGTCTCCATATTACAGAATGGACATAAATTCGTTAGAAAACATTCAGCGTAGAATGACTAAATTAATACATAGCATTAGAAATCTTCCTTACGAAGAAAGATTGAAGACCCTTAAATTACATTCACTTGTAAGACGTAGAATGAGGGGAGACATGATCGAGGTATACAAGTGGAAAATGGGTATTAACAAAGGGGATATAAATAAGGTCTTGAGGGTATCTCTCCAAGAGAGAACCCGCAATAATGGATTCAAGTTAGATAAGTTTAGATTTAGAAAGGATATAGGAAAGTATTGGTTTGGAAATAGGGTAGTTGATGAATGGAACAGTCTGCCTAGTAGGGTTATTGAAGCAAGGACCTTGGGTAGTTTTAAATTTAGGTTGGATAAATTCATGAGTGAAAGGGGTTGGATTTGAGTGGGAATTGCACATGAGTAAATAAAATTATCAAAGCTTATTTTTTGGGTAGCATTGAAAATTAGGTTGAACAAATATTCTGTTGGTGGGATGGAATGTGAAGGACCTGCCTAGAATGGGCCAACAGGCCTGCTGCAGTGTTCCTCCTTTCTTATGTTCTTATGTTCTTATGTTCTTTCTTATGTTCTTATGTTCTTATGTATGGACTGATGAAGCCACTGTGTGGCGAAACTTTTCCTCAATAAAGACACTTTTGCATATGTGTCTAATTTACCGTCCATGTATTGTATTGATAAAGCCACTGGATGGCGAAACGTCTACAATAAAGATACCCAGATGTTGCACACGTGTCTAATACCTCATCTTGTCGGTACTGTATATTGTATGACATTTATGTATATTCAATCACCCAGACATTTCACCTCCACAGAAGGCTTCATCAATCAAATATAGAGGAAATTAATATATTCGAGACAGTAAAGGAGATGGTGATATCAACATGCTGTAGATAAAGAACCTTGTGTACAGTTCAAGTCAATTATTAAAATAAAAGTGTACATAATTGTGTTTATCCATAACCGACGTCATCTGATCGCCGTTTTGGTTGGGCAAGATTAATTTAACCAAGATCCTGGACAAACTACAAAACTAAGGTTGACCTTGTCCCGTTCTCTGTGTCGGACTGGCAACACTGCCACCTGGCGAGGGAATCTCGAAGTCATTGAACGTTCTGTGCAGATGTTAGTTTTATCTTTGTGTCCTTGAAGAGGATGTTTTGATGGCGAAGGGCTCTTGATCCAAAGGATTAAAGGTAACGCCTCTTTTCTGAGGGTCAGATTTATTTTGAGTTTTTTTTTGGTAATAGATGTATCTTTTATGGCAACGATGGCTCTTGTTAATCGCTGTTGACACTGCTGCAGTGAATATAAAAACATCAGTGACATGGATGCTGCTGTTGTCATTAAGGTGGTGATGCTTCTTGATGACTTTCTTCTTATTATGAATTCGGAAAGGATAACCCGAGAACATAATTAAGACACGTGCAACACCTGAGTATGTCGATTTGATTACCTGCTTCCAGGCTGAGGTACTGACTACCTCGTCTTCTACTGACTACGTTTATCGTCTCTGTATTGCATTAAGAAACCACTAATTAGCGACACGTCTTCAACTGAAGATACCCAGGTTTTGCACATATGTCTAATTCCTCATGTCGGTTTTGTATACTATTTCTGTAATAACCCAAGAAAGCCACATTGTGTGGCTTATTTTCATTGGCGTCTTTAAAGTCCTCTCTTCCAGGATGAGACCCACAACTGTTAACTAACCCTCGTGCATCTATTTATTGCTAGGTAAACAGAGGCATCAGGTGTCAGGAGGTTTCACCGCTGGCGAACACCTGTTGAGACGGAAGGTGTATCTCCGCTAAGATAATTATATACTTCAGCAGTGAAAGTTCTCGTGAATGTTTTTTCTGTCGATCGCTGCAGGGTCTGCTGTGGGCCGTGACAACAATGGCAATTTATCTAAAGATTGTTGGTAGTGCTGAGGATGTCAGTAATGGCTGCTAAAGTGATTGTTACTGATTATAAACACAGCTGATAGTGTGAGTGATGGGTGATTGTTTATGTTGTGTTTCTGTTCAGGTTGAGGCCTGTGGCTACGGTCCCTGGTGGGCTGCCACAGAGATGGAGGACAGAGAAACGTTTCTTTTTTTTTCAATGTGTGTATTTTTCTTTGCAATCCATGGATTTATCCTTAGAAAAATCCATAAAGCAGAATGGGTGTGTGAGCATCACCTGCCAAGCATGGACCGGTATGCCTACTGCTGTGTTCTACTGTAGTGTAGTTTTAAAAATAGGCTAGATAAATATATGAGTGGGTGCGGGTGGGTGTGAGTTGGACCTGACTAGTTTGTGCTACTAGGTCAGATGCCGTGCTCCTTCCTTAAGTGAATGTAACCTGACCTGGCTGGGTCGGGGCATTGGCTTAAGCCGGTGGGAGACTTGGACCTGCCTCGCATGGGCCAGTAGGCCTGCTGCAGTGTTCCTTCTTTCTTATGTTCTTGTGTTACGTTTTTAACTGTTGATGTAGTTCTGTTGTGGACTGCAGTGATTTCTGTTCTGCCGTTCCTGTCATTGTTTAAATTTCTATTACACTCATGGGGAGCACTAAACCCGCTGGGGTCATAGAGCATTCTAAGAGGAGGATTGTCCGACGTGAACCAAGGAAGAGAAAGGCAGCTCCATTTCCTTGACTTAAGATCCCTTCATTAGAATCACGGCACCTTGGAGAAGACTCTTTTAATAACATAGTTCAGGAGGAAAATAGGAGGCTGAAGCTTCGCTTAGATGGGTGTGGGAGTGAGTGTGAGATGGTTGGAGCTGGTAAGGAGGAAATGGTTACCAACAGTGAAAGTGGCAGCCGCTTTAAGTGGCAAGTGGTTCACAATTCAGGAAGAAGGAAGATAAAGAAGGTTAATAGTGAAGATGTGAAGGTAGGAAATCGATTCTCTGTTCTCCAGGACGAGTGTACTTCAGTGGTCAGTGAGGTTAAAGGTACCACTGACTCCCCTGCTAATCAAGGTAAGAATATTCTGATTGTGGGAGACTCTCAGGTAAGATATATGGACCGTGCCTTTTGTAACAGAGACAGGAAGGTCAGACAGAGGGTGTGCCTCCCAGGAGCTGGTATTGGTGACATAGTCAGCAGGTTGGATAATATTATGTCAGGTAATGGGAACAAGCCTATTATCTGTCTTAGTGCTGGTGGTAATGACATTGGGAAGGGCAGAAGACAGGAGCTACTAGATAAGTATAGGTCAGCCATAAGTCGTTAGGTCTAAGGGAGGTATCCCAATCATATGTAGCATTTTGCCTAGAAGGAGTGGGCAATGAATGGATGTCTAGGGCAATTGGTATAAATTGCTGGCTAGACAGGTACGCAAGGAACTTGCAATTCCATTCATTGAT